>JAMZAV010006436.1:0-32479 GCA_024449915.1 Sweltsa coloradensis
GTGTTCATTATTTTTCCAAAGCTGTTTTAAAAGTATTCATTCTAATATTCGATTAAATTTAGGGACCTTACATAACAGTGGCGCAATAAAGCAATAATTAACAATGTTTATTACATTTTACAAAGCAAAGTTCAACGAAAAGCAATTATTTTATAAACGGCATCATTTTAATTCACCCAAGTACGCTGTAAATTTCTATGTTTAAAAATGCAAAAAAAGGGGACTATGAGTTCTTTTAAAGGGCTCAATTTCATAAATTATATCCTCATTTCGCCGCATTTCCAAAACAACAATGTTTTTCAAATTTTCCAATAAAGCATTGATAACGGGTCAAAGACTTGAATTTTGCCCTCAAACCCAAAAGGTATTCATGACACTGATCCAATTTCCCATGCAATTTACTTAACCAAATTTATGGGGGATTTGACACCAAGCGCCCTTTGTTAGCCACATTCCCAATACGCATGATTTCAACGCATTGTTACCCTCCCAAAATGCAATTAATTTTCCATAACGCCATTGCATTTTCACACAGGGGTCTTTTAAAAAACACTCAAAACTTTAAATTTAAAATTAAGGTTTTCAGGGTATCCCAAAGGGTTTTAATTGCACATCAAAACTTTCCAAACTGGGTGTGCTCAATTGGGATAAAATTAAAAGTTTCGACATTGACAACCTAAAGAAGGCTGCAGTGCTGCGCTTCCAAAGACGTCGCTAATGATTATGACGCACTAACAAACCTTAACAAGTATGTCCCACATGACTTAGCATTCAAGATGTTCAAATAGCAGACTTAACCTTTTACTGACGGCTAAGTTAGCCCACCACAAAACGTCAGTATGTGCATTACGCACTAAATACGCAAAGACATTAGGCTGGCACTGACAGTGACTGCATTAAACATTACACAATACCGATGTCTTAATTCTGATGTACTGAAACGGGCTTGCATTAAACTCACTGAAAGTCCTTAATTGGCCATAAGCAAATCATTTTAACACACAAAGTGCATACTGATTAGCATTCAAAGTTTCAAACTAAAATGCATTTTCTTAGCTACTGAAGCGGCTTCAAGTTAGCCGATGGCAAGAGACGTACGCTAATGAATTTTTGAAAACCCTACGCACTACATAAACCCCAGGCAATGCACTGACGACTTAGCTCAACTTTTCAAATAAGCAGATTGCATTAATTCTTGACAACGGCTTCAAGTTAGGCCGCGCACCAAACGTACGCTAAAGTTCGCACATACGCACATCCAAACCAGGCATGTGCACTGACATGTGACTTAGCATTCAAACATGTTTCAAAATAACTGCATGATGTGCATTAATTCTTGAGCTACTGAAGCGGGCTTGCAAGGTTACCCCACTCCGAGAATCCTAATTGTATGTACGCAATCGCACACGCATTACAAACGAGCTGTGCATGAATGTGACTAGCATCAAACATGTTTAACACTGCAATGTGTAACTTCTTGAGCTACTAAGCGGGTGCAAGTTGGCCGCGCATCAACGAGACGTACGCTAATGATTAGTACGCCATAACGCACAATACGCATATACACATCAGTGCACACATTACACATTCAAATGTTTCAAATAACTGATGATTGCATTAATTCTGAGCAATGAAGCGGCTTGCAAGGTTGGCCGCCACTCACGAGATACGTAATGATGGTTTTCTCACAACGCAACAGCATATACACAAGCTGTAACAGTGACTAGATTACTGTTTCAAAACAATGCAAATTTTAAATCTGACTGAGCGGTTTATTCCTGTTTAAGCGGCCCTCATGGCGTACGCTAAAGATACGCAATAACCGCACCACCTTACCACCAGGGATTGCACTGACATGTGATTACTCAAAGTTTCAAATAACTGCATAGGTTGCATTATCTTAGGCACAATCCTGCAGTTGGCCCATGAACAGCTAATGATATGTCGCACATAACGCAATACGCATTAAACACAGGTGTTACTGACATGACTTAGCTTCAACATATTCAAAACTGCTGATTGCATTAATCTTGAGCTCAAGGGCTTAAGGTTGGGTCCTCAATCGCAGACGGAAAAGCAGTTTAGCACAAAGCACATACGCATATAACACACAGGCATGTTCATAATGACTTAGCATTCAAATTTAAACTCAGATGTGCATTAATTTTAGCATCAAGGGGAAAAGGTTATCGCCTGCACGAGCGCAGCTATGATGTATGGCTCTAAGCATCCAATTAAACCAGGCATGTGCCTGACATGGACTTAGCCAAAAATGTTTAATAACTGCATGTTGCATTAACTTGATTTCTGAACGGCTTAAGTTGGCCGCATCACAGAGACGTAATAGGGATGTACCACATAACGCACATACCATATACAAAGCAGTACACATCCTAGCATTAACTTTCAAAATTTCAGATGTCAATCTCATATGATCTGCTAGGGAGCGCCAAACGGCACAACAAATACGCTAATGATGCATACGACACTAGCATTCAATACAAAGCATGTGCATACATAGACTGCTTCAAAATGTTCATAACTGCATGATGTTAATTTGCTCTAAATTTTCATAGGTTAGGCCGTCCCAAGACGTCGCTAATGAGTATGTTCAAACGACAGATATACACAACAGCTTACTGACTGATGATTGAACATGTTTCAAATAACTGCTGATGGATTGTATTCTTGAGCACTGAAGCGGCTTGAAGTAGGCCCGGCCACAGAACGCGCATTATATGTATACCAAAACGCACTACGTATAACCCAGCATGTCAACATGTGAAAGCATTAATTTTTAAAAAAGCATGTGTGCATTATTCTTGCGCTACAAGCGGGTTGCAGTTAGGCCGCGCACTCCAGAGACGTCGCTAATGATGTAGCATACCAAGCATAACCACAATGGCCAATTGAATTAGCTTAATTCAATAACGGATGTAAATTAATTTGTACACAACGGCTAAGTTAGGCCGCGCATCACAGAGACGTAGAATAGTTTACGCACATAACGCCCAAAAGCATATAAACACAGCTTTCAAGACGTGACTTCATTCAAACATGTTTCAATACCCTGATTGTATAACTTAGACTAAAGGGCGCAATAGCCCGCACATGAAGTTACTAAATTAGTATCCCAAAATGCACATACTTAAAACGGCATGTCATGAAGTACTAGCATTCAAATTTTCAAACTAGCAGATTGAATTATTCTACTGAAGGCTGCAATTAGCGACTCACAAGACGTACGCAATGACTCATTTGCAAATTACATACTGCAATGCAAAATTGTGCTACTGACAGCATCAAAAGTTTCATACTGATGACGTGCATATTCTTGAGCTACTAAGGGCTTCAGTTAGCCCGCACTCACAACGCATCCTTTTATTACGCAAACGGAATACGCAAAACACAAGGACTGACGTTATTAGCATCCAAGCAGTCAAAACAGCATTGTGCATATTCATAGCACTAAAGGTTCAATGATGGCCCCATTCTCAAACTGCAAATTTATGTCGTTAACGCACTACGCATAACCCGCATGTAAGAAGGACTTACATAAACAGTCCAAAACTGCATGATGCATAATTCTTAAGCTATAAACAGGTTCAAAGTGCGGCACTTTTACAGAAAAGCTAGTTATGTACCCGCACCACAAGACGTACCTAATTTTGGGGACTACACATAATTACAAATGTAAAACATTGATTAGCATTAACTTAGCTACAATGCTTGAGCATTAACCTGGAAATAACGATAGGCTACGCAGAGTATGTACGCACATAACGCACATACGCATATAACACACAGGCATGTGCACTGACATGTGACTTAGCATTCAAACATGTTTCAAAATAACTGCATGATGTGCATTAATTCTTGAGCTACTGAAGCGGGCTTGCAAGGTTAGGCCGCGCACTCACAGAGACGTACGCTAATGATGTATGTACGCACATAACGCACATACGCATATAACACATCAGACTGCTTACATTAAACTTTTCAAACAATCTGCATATCTTTATAATGGTTGCAATAAGCGACTTCAAGATACGCAAAAGAGGACGGTAAGACGTACGCACAACACACAGCATGTACACAAGATTCATAAAATGATTTCAAACATTCAATTCATAATTTTAGCATAATGCTGATTATGAGGCTTGCAGAAGGCCTTCAAGAGTACGCAATACGATATACCTAACGCACATACGCATATCACACAAGGTTTAACGTTGCATACTGAAATTATTTTAAAAAACTGATGAGTGGCTTAATTTGAGCTACTACGACAAGTGTAGCGGATGCCAACCCACTAACTATACATATGAAGCAACCACATACGCATATAACAAGTCATATGACTTGCATTAGCATTATTTGGCAAAAAAGGGTTGAAGTTGCCGGCACCGAAGTGGCTTGAGTTACCGCACAAGATTTAAACAGCAGAGCATACAGGGTATACCAAATGTTCAAATTCATGTTATTAATTTCAATCAAGGGCTTAAGGTTGAGTCTCAGAGACGTACGCTATGGTTGTACGAATAACGCCGCACCATAAACACATGCACTGACATGTGACTAGCATCAAACATTTCACAAAAGCTGTTACTGACATGTAATTGCTTCAAATGGGGCTCAGCTGCGCATAATTGACGCTACTGAAGCGCGCAAAAAACCCATTCCACGAGCGTACCTAAATGTATTAGCATAACATTATAATAACATGATTCAAATCTGACATGACTTGCTTCAAGGTGCCAATCACGAGGTACGCTAATGATTTTGCAATACAACGGGTAAAACCCGGGATGTTCACGACAATTTTTAATTATTAAAACTGCCTAGCATATAAAACCCTGAACCCTGAGTGTGGCGCATTCAAAGATGTCAATAACTGATGATTGCATAAAAAGCAATAACCACGCATGGTAGACTGTACTTCAAAAGTTCTCAAATATGTATGTAGCATAAAATTCTTGAGCACTGATGGGCTTGAAGTTGGCCGGGGACTCACAGAGTACTAATATGTATGTGGCAAATTTACAACCAAAACAGGGGGCAGTGCCACATGACAGATTAGCATACATTTACGCAATAATGACATAGTGCATATTTAACAGGGGCGGTAGCCGCGCACTAGAAGTCGCTTATGATTACGCACATTCCAAACGCAACACATGCATAATTCATGACTGTGATAGCATTCAACATGTTCAAATACTGATGATTGCTTTTTCTTTGGCACTGAAGCGGGTTGCAAGGTAGCCGGCATGTGCATGACATGGACTTACGCCAACGTTTAAAATACGCATGTGCAATTCTTGAGCATAACAGGTTCAAAGTATGGCGCATTAAAGACGTACTAATTTCATGTTGCACAACTCGAAACCACAAGCTGTAATGATGTATTAGCATCAACAATTTCAAAAACTGCATGATCATGACATTTGACTACTGAACAGTTTCAGTGGCCCGCACAATGACTTATAATGATATGACGCATCGCATTAGCACTACCACAGGCAGTATTGTGCACATACGAAAACCCATAAAACCCCGCATTACGAATTCTTACATTGAACGCTTGCAATTAGCGGCATTAATAGTGAGGCTTATTTAGCACGCAACAAGGTTTCGCATATAAGACGCCCTGGCACTCCCCAAAACATCAACATGCAATATACACCATGATGTTCATAAATTTTTACTAACTGAATGCTTAATTTGAGGGAGCGGCTTAACGTAGCCCTAAGAGTCGCAATACGCACATACGCAATTAACACACGGCATTTAACTACTTGCATTCAAAATTTCAAAATAATATGTCATTAATTCTTGACTAACTGAAGGGCTTGCAAGTTAGGCCCGCCTCACAGACGACGAAAGTATGTACGCACATAACGCACATACGCATATAACACACAGGCATGTGCACTGACATGTGACTTAGCATTCAAACATGTTTCAAAATAACTGCATGATGTGCATTAATTCTTGAGCTACTGAAGCGGGCTTCAGTTAGGCCCACCACAAGGTCCTAATGAGTATGTACGCACATAACGCAATCATATAACACAACATGGCCTACTGACTTGCTTACTTCAAACATGTTTCAAAATTTGAATTTTATTAATCGTGGATGAAGCGGCTTGCAAGGTTGCGCGCAATCGCAGAGACGTACGCTAATGATTATTACGCACATACCCCAAAAGCATATAACACAGGGATGTCATATGACTTGCTTAAAATTTTCAAAAACTGCATGATGTGCATTATTCTTAGCTACTAGGTGGGCAGGGCCGCACTCCAAAGACGTACGCTAATGATGTATGTACGCACATAACGCACATACGCATATAACACACAGGCATGTGCACTGACTGATGACTAGCATTCAAACTTTCAAGAAAGGGTAATGTGTATTTCTGACGCTAAAGGTTTCAAGGTAGGCTTTTACAAGCGTACGCAATATGTATTTCGCATTTAACCCTAAGATATACAGAGGCATGAACTTAATACAGATTCAAATGTTTAAATACTGCAGATGCGTAATTCTTAGCTCTGAAGCGGCTTACATTACGCCACTTGGACGTACTAATATTAGCATAACACGACATTCAATAACCAGTCGCTAATTCTTAGATCAATGATTAAATTTAATGGCATTAATAAACGAGCTACTAAATGTACACTAACGCATCATAAACCCGATTGAAATTGTAATCAAAGTTAAAAAACCCGGATGTGCAAACTGTTGATTTGCACCTTTCAAATACCGATTCAAACCTACGCTAATGAGCGTGCACTAGCCATAGTAAACAACGAATGTCACTGAATGTATAGCATTAAGCAGTCGCAATAACACATGCATGGTAATTGATTTCTAACGTTTCAAATACGGCGGGTACTTTTGAGTTACTTAAGCATTGCAAAGATCACTCAAGAGAGTTACGAATGGTTTTGCAGCCAAAAAATAGATAAGCATAATGTTAGCTACAAGGGACTTAAGGCCCTTCAAATACTAAAGTGGCTTAATTTGGCAATAACGCTAGACCCGGGATCAAGGGCTGACGTTAGCTTCAAGAGTTGCAAAAAACGCACAAGGCTAAATATGAGTTTACCCGGGACTTAGCCAAAGTCATAAACTGCATGATGTATTAAGAGCTCAAACGTTAAACGGCATGGCTGAATCGCTTGAGAACGTGTTAATACTGTATGAGCACTAAGTCTTAGCCAAAAAAAGCCAGTCCCCTAACAGCATTCCAAAAGATTTATAACTCAATGTCAAATTACTGCATAACATTGCTAGTCTACAATCGTTCAATAAGGTGGAGGGGTAAAAATGCTATGAAATTCAAAATTACGCTATACAAGAATTAATATACCATACAATAGCATAAAATCCAAATAACAATTTAATTACTATACTAAACGTTTAAACCTGCATTTTCAAATTCCTTTTATTAAGCATTTTTTTGGGGGGGGGGGGGGGGGGAGATGTCAATAACCCCTAGAGTATTACCGAACTGAATGACCTCTTAACCGCGCAATAATGCATAAATTTTTTTTCGTAAGGCAAAAGTTCCCGTGCGACTACTCTTTTACTCAGATGATAATGCAATACGATTTAAATTAAATATTACCGGCTTAAGTTAGACCATTCCAAAAGGGGAACTGGATTATTCAGTTGGGGAATTTTATCCAATGTATAATAATTCATTTAAAAGGGGTTTTAATAACAATTTAAATTAACTCCCTTTTAAAACTGGTAGAAATTTAAGTTGTGGTGGGAGTAAAGCAAAATTTTAATTTCAAAATTCAATTATACCTACATTAAGGTAATTAAATTTTTAAAGTTTAAAGATTTAAGACGGTTGGATTGCGGGAGTAAAAACCCGATTTCCCGCCTTACTTTTTAAATTCATTATTAAAATATTTTGTGGGGTTGGGCAGGTGCGGTGGGGGACATCCACTTCCGTAATATAACATACCAATTCGGGGTTTTCACTCAACCCGCCTGAAATAAGTTTAAACTGTAAGGAAAATTTGGTAGTGCTCAATAAAAAAATCCATCGACTATTGTTAAAACCTTTCACAATCTTTTCGAGTGGAGGGTTGTGGTGGTTCGGGTTTTTATTGCGGATTTAGAAATATTTGTACTTGTAAATTCGGAGCTCTTAAAAAAATGGTGCAGGAATTTTTTAATCCGGATTTTTTTGGGGGGTTTTTTAAACTGAAGGAAATCAAAAAATAAATTCCGGGGGCAGGGTCCCCAACAACCGGGTTAAACCCCGGGGGGGGTTTTTTTTTTTAACCGGGGGGTTTGGGTGGGAGGGGCCCCCCCAAAAAAAAACCCCAAACCCCAAAAAATTTTTTTAAAATTTTCCCAAAGGGGCCCCCCAAACCTTTGGGGGTTTTTGGGGGGTTTTAAAAAACCCCCGGTTTTTTAAAGGAAAAGTAAATTTAAAAATTGTTTTTTTTTTTAGAAACCGGGTTTTGATAACATCACTAGGCAGTTTCCCGACTACAATTCGATGATATAATGTCATACGATTAAGAGGTTAAAATATACGGCTGATGGTCAGTTAAGGCCTAATAGTTTTTTCCGTTGGGGACTTTTTTAATGCGATTGTAGTAATAATACAATACAATACGGGAGTGTTTCCCGACTAACCAAATCGTGAAATAAACCCTCGCTTATACCTGCGTAAGGTAATGACATTATAATTAATGTTTGGTGGTCAGTTCAAAGGCAAAAGTTTTTCGTTGCAGTACTGTTCCATCCATTCAGATGTATGATGCAACTACAATTAAGAGGTTAAAATATACCCGGCCTGATGGTCTAGAGGTTAAGACGCCTGTCTGGAATGCGGGAGATCCGTGGTTCGATTCCCGGTTGGGGCGGACTTTTTTAATTGCTGAATTGTAGTAAATAATCTAGGGCGACGGTCGTCGCCCGGCAGACAAGCGAATGCGGCTGCTAGGCGACACCGAACTCCGGCCCTATATAGCCTACACCTACCAGAGTTGGGGGGTTTTCAGCTATCTGCACACGCCGCCCCGAAAGAGTTACAATCTTGAAACTCGGTATATGACCTGGTATGTGGTCCATGACATACCAAAAAAAAAATCAACCCGATCCGACAACTCGTTCTGTGTTAAAAAAGGCTCTCAACATCGTCAAATTCCTTAAAGCTGGCTGGGTGGGTGGGTGGGTGGGTGGCTAGGAGTTCTCCGCGGAGAGTTCTTTAGCCTACAGAGAAAACGGTAAATCTTAGAACTATGAAACTTGGACCACACTTAGGTGTATTTCAGACGCAGTGCCTTTTGCTTTCAAAACCAAAATCGGGTAACAGGGACCGGAGAAAATCAAAATTTGGATGATAATCAAAACGCGTAATTACCAAGGCGTGGTAATTTGTACAAACTTGAAATTTAACATGCTATTAACCATTATAAATATCTTACGTCCAAAACACAAGGGGCTAAATTTGGGATGACCATGGGCCCAAAAATGACAAAAAACATATCTGAACATTAAGAAATGAATCATTCAAAGAAAACGCTACAACTGAGATGTTTCAAACGTGGAATACATTTTGATATCTCTCATTCTTTATCACTTTTGAATATGGAAAGCAAAATTGGTTAACGGGTACCGGAAAAAAACCAAAATTATCAAAAGTAGGTAATTCCGTACTCTTATGAATAATACGCTATACCGAGAAAACGGTTCATCTTAGAACTTTGAAACTTGGGCCACACTCAGATGTACCTCATATAACAAAAATCGGGCAATTGGGACCGGGGAAAATCAAAATCAAAATCAAAATCAAAACGCGTAATTACTCAGGCGTAGTAATTTGTACAAGCTTGAAATTAAACATGCTCTTAACCATTATAAATATCAAGTGCTTATGCTAGTGCGTTGGTCTTGTTGTTAGCGTATCTGCTTCCAATGCAGAAGGGCCAGGGTTCGATTCCCGCTAAAGTCAGAAGTTTTTTAACTTCTGATTTGGACTTAAGTCTATCAGTTCTTGTCTTAGGAGTTTGTAAACGGTGACTTTGGAGCCGTCCTAGCAAATCAAAACGCGTAATTACTCAGGCGTAGTAATTTGTATACAAGCTTGAAATTAAACATGCTCTTAACCATTATAAATATCTAGTGCTTATGCTAGTGCGTTGGTCTTGTTGTTAGCGTATCTGCTTCCAATGCAGAAGGGCCAGGGTTCGATTCCCGCTCAAGTCAGAAGTTTTTTAACTTCTGATTTGGACTTAAGTCTATCAGTTCTTGTCTTAGGAGTTTGTAAACGGTGACTTTGGAGCCGTCCTAGCAACGAAGCACATAATAAATTTCAGAGTTGTTCTGGATCGGCCTTGTTGATTCTGGCGTTGATCCGCGGATGTTCGCACTGTCCATACCACTGATTGATATATTTCCTATTAAAAATATCGATCTTTGGTTGGTTATCGCTCACTCGTCGATTGCGTCGGGGCCTGCAGGGTTGGCTTGGTCGCTTTGATTTAAAGTCCCCCACTGAAAATCAGTTATATATAACTGAGTGGGTAGACTCTAAATAAAAATTTATTTATTTATTTATTTAAGGGGTATCTTTGGGGGGACCGTGGGCCCAAAAATGTAAAAAAAAACTTTGAACTTAACAAATTTAATCATTCAAAGTCCATCATTCACACCTTGATAGCGAACGAACAACAAAAAGATGTGATATCCCCCCAAAATACAAAAATTTGTAAAAAAGACGGCAGCCAAGCTCTCCTTCAAAATCTTCAGCTGTGAATGCTGTGAGATATAGAAGTTGAGCCAAGCTTTTTATTCTTTCTCCCTAGTTTCGCTTTGAAAAT
This sequence comes from Sweltsa coloradensis, assembly GCA_024449915.1. Lineage (NCBI taxonomy): Eukaryota > Metazoa > Arthropoda > Insecta > Plecoptera > Chloroperlidae > Sweltsa > Sweltsa coloradensis. Next base: position 10,864 of record JAMZAV010006436.1, read on the forward strand.
ATGTAAGATCATTTCGCCTGTTGACGAGCGCCAAGCCAACGATTTTTGTGGTAAAAAAGTAAAATTTTTAAACTCGAAATCATAAAAAAATGACTTGGCCATGAATTGGTCATGGCCAAGAATTTTTTTATGATTTCGAGTTTAAAAATTTTACTTTTTACCACAAAATCGTTGGCTTGCGCTCGTCAACAGCGAAATGATCTTCATATTTTCAAAGCGAACTAGGGAGAAAGAATAAAAAGCTTGGCTCAACTTCTATATCTCACAGCATTCACAGCCGAAGACTTTTGAAGGAGAGCTTGGCTGCCGTCTTTTTTACAAATTTTTGTATTTTGGGGGGTATCAATTACACCTACGGGAGTGTTTCCCCGACTAACCAAATCGAGAAATAAAGGTATCCTCGGTAGGCGGCCGTGACGGTGCTCCGCCTCCTTGACACTGGCGCATTCTGATTGAGTCCTCTAAAGATTATGTTGTTAACAAATATTTGTTTGGGGTAATAGCCCCTTTGAAGTTTCTGCTTTTAACGTACAATTCTGGTTTCAGTGTCTAGCCTTAGGGTTTCAACGAATGTGACTGCCGTAAAGTGATAGCTCGTATCTTGCAACGAAGTCCAACCGACAAGTCCTCAACCCACCCCCTTCTAGTGTGAAACCCATTGAAGCACACTCTATGGAAAACAGACCGACGGAAGGATACTTGTCCATTACTTGGCGGGGAATCCCCTTCCGATATCGCGCGCGGTGCATTGTGGGACGCGTGAGTCACTTCCGCGTCTGCGTGGAGCACTCAATAATATGTCGCTTCCGGTTCGATCATCTTCCTAGTCCATTACTCATATAGTGTGACGACTTTAATTTGTTCTATGCCTACTCAATTAATAAATTCTTGGCCCCTCTTCAAAACTGTGTGATGAGTTTTATAGAAATGTATGAACTAAGTTAAATCAAAACCAAAAAGAAATTACAAATTGTCAAAGACACATGGTTAAAAAAAATTCTTACTATAGTAAGCTTAAAGCGTGAATTAGACGATTCAATGTTTCGTTCAACATAGGGCCTACCTTAAATTAAAGGACAAAATATAATCAATGTGATGGAGGTATTGTTGTATTTTATTATATGTGTACATTTTGATGTCTTTGAATTTAAGGAATCTTGAACGATGTATTGATTATTGAATCGTACCGTCTTTTTCAGGCTTTAGTTATAGGTCTTTAAAAATATATTTTACAGCGTTTTGTAAAACCCTGTAATATTAAATAAAAAAACACAGTGCAAAAAGCTACTTCACCCCTCTCTACTCATAAACATTCACGTGACAACCGGCTACCATCTCTTATATTCTGGAATTATTGGATCGACCTAAATGGCATAATACAATATATTTTCGTTATACATGACACTCAAAAGTAGGCTATTGAGGATTACAAGAAGGTCCAGGTCCAAACAATATGTATACCCTTCTACCTACATTTGCGCACCATAAATACTTGAAATCACTTCGCTCCTTGAAAGCATCCATAGCTTATATAGCTTTTTGGATTTTCAAGAAATATTACATACAAAAGCTCTTCGTGAACGTTTTTTAATGTCATATTGATGAATAATTCATTGCATCATTGCAAACAATTGCTAATTATTAGCAATTGTTTGTTGCGTTGAGCCTTCTTTTCCCGTTGTATTTAATTTCGTTTCGTTTTGACATGAAATATAATATATAGCGACATTTAAAAAAAGTTATAATGATCTGACTATCTGTTATCTGGATATAATTAACACAGATAAAGTGAACATTACTTGTGCAAATCCATATGTTAAATCATAGGGCTGTAAAACTGTGTGCTCAAAGATAGTTGCGTTAGCAGAATTGCATTCGTATGCAAATGAATATTTAAACTTCATGTTTTGAACCTACATACAGTAAAGCAAGCAAGGAACGTAAAATATAGTTTTAAAAATTGCAAAAAAGTTTACAATCATTGAGTGATTTTTGAACCCGCGACCCTTTGCATAGCATGGCTCTCGATCACCGCTACTCCAAAGTGGGACGATAAAAGCAGTGAGTGTTGACCACTACATACGTTGTAGGTTGCCCAAAACACAAAAGATATATGGCTTCTATCTAGAAATGATCGTTTAGTATTAGAATAATTTATTCATGTTATTTGGCACTAGTTTTTGCTTGCATTTCTTTTCCATTGACCTCCAAACAGTATCACCGGAGACAATTCCGCCATCTTCATTGATGTGAATTAACTTAACACAACGTTAACGTATTTGATGATACCCATATCAATCGAGTTGATTGGAACTTAGTTTTAATTAACGTTCAATTGATTGAAGTAAACACTCGTAATAATTGGATTCAAAGTTGATATAAAACATGGTTTGAATTTACTTGAACAACGTATACGGTTTAATTTGCTGTAATAAGTTGTACATATGTATTAATTTGAATTATTAACAACTTATTTTGATACAGTAATAATCAAGTACACCGAGTGAACTATCCGTCAGTTTTACTTTAATAACGAAGAATAATTTTTACCATACAATGGGATTTTTAAAATATGTCACGTAAATAAAAATTTTGATTTAAATGTGTATTAAATATTGTTTTGATCGCTGTGATTAATTTTTAACGCATATTTAACACATTGGGAATGGTATAAATAACTAACATAGTAATAATTATATTTTTTCCACATTTTTATTTTATTGAATGACATTGAATAATAACAAAATGGCTTGGCTGGTCAAATTTGGGTAAACTTTCTTATTTTTATTGAGTTTATCTTAACAATCAAGAACCATGAAGAAAAGAATCTGTTGCAATTAGTTTGAGGTAAAAAGTTAGTAGGCCTAAAGACTCGCTGTTGAGCACACACGCACACTCGTGAAGGCTCCAAACAGCCGTGCGCGTGCGTGTATCCCTGACACTGTCATGACGAGTTATTAGATTACCCGTCATTCAATATCGCGACTTCAATGCGTGTTTTAGAAATGTGAAAAGTGTATTCACAAGCTCCTGCCAGACACGTGGTTGGGGGTGAAACCTCCCCAGTCCCCAACCCCAAACAAACAGTCAGTCTGTCTGGAGGCAATGACTCGGAAGACACGTGCCCCCACACGCTGACGAGGACGAGCGCACAATACGAGTCAAGAGCAAGCCTCCTATTAATAACCTCTCTTGCTTGCTACCAGCAACTGTGTATGTGCAGCAACCTGCTCATTGCTACGCTCGCCAGAAAGCTCCCGATGTAGGCCACTATATAGTACAGTCCTGGTTTTCAATATATACACTGTACAAAAACTTGTCGAAAGTTAGTCCAGTCTTACACACTCGTCGCCTATGCGTATGGTCACAGAATCTAATACGCGACATTGAATTTAAAATGGTGTCCCGTGCGGTGCACGCACGCGTCCGCCTGAGTCACATTTAATAACTGTCACTTCCCCCTCTGGCCGCCATGAAGGCACAACACGTTCGACCGAGACAATTATTAATAAACCACTCGCAGATCTGATTTAAACCCTCCCCGCGCCGTGGTTATTGCTTAGGAAGGATTACAGGACTTAACGAACTCGTGGCGCATACGATAATATTTATTAACCTTGAACTAACGAAGATTTCGAGGGAGGAAGTAGAGAAACAATATTCTTTGTCATCACCCTTCCATCCATCCATCCATCCATCCATCCATCCATCCATCCATCCATCCATCCATCCATCCATCCATCCATCCATCCATCCATCCATCCATCCATCCATCCATCCATCCATCCATCCATCCATCCGTCCATCCGTCCATCCGTCCATCCGTCCATCCGTCCATCCGTCCATCCGTCCATCCGTCCATCCGTCCATCCGTCCATCCATATATAAATGTTATAAATGATATAAATGATATTATAAATGTGTGATATAAATGTTGTTATTGCGTCAATGTATCGTACACCAGATGGAGACATTAAAACATTTCTCTCAAAAATAGAAAATATTCTAAACAAGCTCCTATACGAAAACAAGACAATCATTTTATGTGGTGATACTAATATTAACCTCTTAATAGATACTAATAATAAATATGACTTTGTTACTTTACTTGATACTTTCAACTTGAAACCACTCGTTAACACACCAACTAGGTGCACTTCGCACTCAGAAACCTTAATCGATAATATTTACACTTGCGTACCTCAGGAGACGTGTGTGGTAGATAATTTAACAGTTTATTTTTCAGATCACAACGCTCTAATTGCAAGTTTGCCCTTTTCCAATAACATTAAGTTATCAGTTCAAAATCAAGTATCAAAAAATGTTCGCATGTATAGTAAAAGAAATTATGCAACCTTTTATCACATGCTAGCAAATGAATCTTGGTTGGATGTAATGAATGATAAATGTCTGGAGTCACAGGCCGAAAAACTAGTAACAACATTTACTTATTACTTAAATCAAGCATTTTCGCTAAAACTAAATAAACCAACGAAAAAGCATCACTCGAAATGGATAACTCAAGGTATCATTAATTCTAGCCAAACTTTGAAAAGATTGTATAAAATTGCAAAATATGCACCAACCGACGAAAATACTAAACATTTTTACAGTTATAAACAAATATTTCAAAGGGTAAAAAGGCAAGCCAAAAAATGTACTTGGATGAGCAAATCCAAAAATCTCATAATAAAGCAAGGACTGCATGGAATATAATTCGTAAAGAATCTGGGAATGAACCTGCCGCTAAGCGTAACATAAATGTTTTCTCAGAGGGCCGTTTACTTGATACGCCGTACGAGGTAGCAAATATTTTAAATAAGTCATACATAGAAGTCGCAAAAAACAATCATATATTGACAAGTACAAAAAACACAGAACTCGCGTTAAATAAATTAAATGCTTCTTCTACTCGTTGTAGCAAATATATGTTTGTAGAACCGACGACATCGAAAGAAGTGGTAGATATAATCAAAGAAATGAAATGCACAAGCACAGTAGATATTTTTGGAATAAACTCAATGGTAGTTAAACGTGTAGCTAAGTTTGTTGCTCTTCCGCTAGCAGAAATATGCAACAATTCTTTACAGACAGGACAATTTCCTAAATGGTTTAAATATACTAGGACTATTCCAATTTTTAAAAAAGGTGACAAAACATGTGCCAAAAATTATAGACCTATATCGCTCTTGCCAATATTTTCAAAAGTGCTAGAAAAAATTATGGATAGAAGACTAGAAAGTTTTCTTAACAAAAATAAAATAATAAACCCCAATCAGAATAGCTTCAGGAAAGGTAGATCTACACTTACAGCGGCATTTTCTTTGACGGACATGATCTAAATCATATACTAAAGGCGAAAAAGTTTTAGGGCTGTTTTTTGACTTATCGAAAGCCTTCGATACAATTAATCATTCAACTCTCCTTCAGAAAATGGAATTTTATGGTATACGCGGTATTCCTCTGAAATGGTTCCAATCTTATCTCGAAAATAGACAGCAGTGTGTTGATATCACCTACTATAATAAGGAAGCAAATAGAGAAGAAATAGTTAGATCAGATTGGAGGACAATTGAAACGGGAGTTCCACAGGGGTCCATCTTAGGTCCTTCCATGTTTAATTTGCATACTAACGATTTGCCACTGAATGTGTCTTTGGGATTATTAATTCAATTTGCGGATGATAGTAATCAAATCTTAACTCATGCTGAAACGAATGAACTGGAACTGTCGGCAAATTATTCTATCAAGGAAAATAACGAATGGTTTCAAGTAAATGACCTTTCTATCAATAATACAAAAACAGTACTAGTTAACTTCCATACGAGTAAGGGTGAGATTATAGAAAATTTGAATGTATATAGTAGTGGAAATGATGAAACGGATAATATCCCTATATCAAAGGATGCTAACTTTTTAGGATTGTTCTTAGACAGCAGCTTAAACTGGAAACTACATGTACAAAAACTAGCATCCAAGCTAGCAACTGCATGCTTTGTGTTGAAGAAAATGAATCGTCTACTTTAAGATCTATACTTCTCATACTTTCATGCTATTATGTCCTACGGAATTGCACTTTGGGGAGACTCAACCGACAGTAACAAGATATTTATTCTACAGAAAAAGGCAATAAGAGCAATAACGAAATCTGGGAATAGGGATAGCTGTAGGCCACTTTTCAAAACACTGAAAATTCTACCCAAGCCATGTGTATACATTTATGAAGTTATAACATTTATTCACAAAAATCTTAATTTATTCACCTGTAATTCAGATGTCCATAATACTAATACTAGGAATAAGAATAATTTAAGATCATTAAAAATATGCAATCTGTCGATGCGACAGAAAGGGCATGCAGTATCGGGCATTAACCTTTATAACTCCATTCCATCAGAATATAAAAACCTTAATGATCATATTAAATTTAAGAAAAAAATTAAATTGTTTCTCATGGAAAGGTGTTTTTATTCAGTGGAGGAGTTTAAATTGGATTCTCAAAATCAAATATAAATTAAACAAAGGTTACTGATGGAATTTTAATGTTACTCCCAATTTTTAAAATTTAAATTATGTTATCATGGCTATTCCAGAGCACTCTTACCGATATTTTGAAAGTCAACGGAAAATGGCTAAAAGTTGGTTGGATGAAAGATGAACTTGAATAAAAAAGGGGAAAAAAATAACTTTTTTTTTGGACGGGACAAAAGCTCTATTTTGGCCATTATATGCAAATTTTGGGTCATAACGGAAATGAATGTTTTGGATGCAATAGTTAATTTTTAGCTATGATTTATTTTTATTGCTTCAACACACCTTTGTCTCTGGACTGAGTATAAGGGAAAAGAATTTTCTGAAATAATGTTTGATGAACGATTTTTTTTGTCACATGGTACAAAAAAGAGTTTTGAACCGGAACACGAAAAAAATCGTTCATCAAAAGTTATTTCATAAAATATGTTTCCTTTGTACTTAGTCCAGAGACAAAGGTGTGTTAAAGAAAAAGAAAAAAATCACAGCTAAAAATTAAATATTGCATCTAAAACATTCATTTCCGTAATGACCCAAAATTTGCATATTTTGGCCAAAATAGAGCTTTTGTCCAATCCAAAAAAAAAGTTATTTTTTCCCCTATTTTTATTCAAGTTCATCTTTCATCAACCACTTTTAGCCATTTCCGTGACTTTCAAAATATCGGTAAGAGTGCTTCTGGACAATAGGCTTATGTTATTAATTCTTATTATGTTTTATATGGTTTAGTCAATCTCATTTATAAATATTAATATCTGACAACTCAAAATGTTCAACTCATTTATATTTATGTAAATGTTGTATATATGAACCAAAAGAGGCCTAATAAATATACTACTTATCCATCCATTCCATCCATCCATCCATCCATCCATCCATCCATCCTCCTTCCTCATCCATCCATCCATCCATCGCATCATCCATCCATCCATCCATCCAGCCCTCCACCATCCATCCATCATCCCTCCATCCATACCATCCATACATCCATCCATCCATCCATCCATTTATCCATCTCCATCCATCCATCCATCAATCCATCCATCCATCCATCTATCCATCTTATCAACCTAGCTATCAATCTATCTACTATCTATCTACTCTTTCTATCTATCTATCTATCGATCATCTATCTATCTATCTATCTATCTTATCTATCTATCTATCTATCTATCTATCTATCTATCTATCTATCTATCTATCTATTCCATCCATCTATCTATCTATCTATCTATCTATCTATCTATCTATCTATTATCTATCTATCTTCTCTCGTATCTACTATCTATCTATCTAGTCTATCTATCTATTCTATCTATCTATCTAATCTATCTATCTCGAGTGAACGGACGCGTCCCACATCGGCTCCGCGAATTGTCGTCTATTTTGCGTGAAAAAGTGTGAGAAATCCTAAACTCATCTCATAAGATAGTGTTTTGATAAGATACACCGGACTGTGCTTCAAAGTGTTTTCAAGTGAGTTTTTCTCGAGTTATTAACGTTTGTGTGTAATGTGCGTCATGCCATACGCGGTGGCTGGCAATGGTATGTACATAACCTAACTCGGTGGGTTTGACGAGTCATCGCCTAGTCGAGGCGTAGGCCATCATCGAAACCCGCGCTTGCGGCGCAACACAGCTGATTGTTTATACAAAACCGAACTATCCTTTCGCCGACATGTCTATCAACACCAAATTGGCAGTAATTGTCTATATACGCCGACACCTCTATCGACGACTATCTACACGGTGCACTCGAATTGTAGCGGGTGACCAAATCACTCATGCTTCCATTGTCTGAGGTCGCCGTTCTGCATTTTTGTAAAAAGTGAAGACGCCATTAATACCCTTACACAGTTGGTTTTTCATTACTGTTTTAAAATATTATATCCTATTCGTAAATACTTTTCGTCTGCGACTCAAGATTGTCATGTCTAACGTTTTTCCATTCATCACTCACGAAATGTTGAGTGAAAAAAACTATCAAATACGGAACCATCACCGGCCTGATTCGGGACCTATCGACTGGATCCAAAAATCCCCGGCTGCTCCACATCAAGTCTTTCCGTAGCTGCTTGCCTACATCTAGTGCAAGACGTATCCACTTTTCCGGACGCTCTACACTTTGAGGTGTACACGTCAAGGTAATAGTTTCCCTATCTAATGGAGGACGTGAGCCTGTCCTCACATGCAAGGAAAAGGGACATGTTTCCAAAAAACTGTAAAAAATCTACTCTTAAACAACATCCTATCCACTGACAACCACACACCCTCCCGTCCCGTCGAATGCGTCAAAGTATCCCTCACTGCCAATTACGAGCCTATGCATACCTCTTGCGGCAGCATTGACTGGCACCAGTCACTATCTCTCCGACCTTGTAACCCTGCCATCAATGCCACGCTAGTTGCGAGTGACGCATAGACCAATACTTCCTCACTGCGAGCATACTCGAGTCAAGGCCAAAATCAGCACAAACAAGATTGAAGTACATTTTAACAACAAACCCCTACCCCCCTTGTCATTGATAAGGTGTCGCTAGCGGTTGATCCGATCAACAAACGAACCAGCAGCAGGCACTGCTAAGCATAATGTATTTACGCTACTATAATATACAACCGGTTCAAAAGCGAGGCGGATGATAGCTTGTAACTAATAGAACGGTCACCAAAAAGATCGGCGAATTGAAAGATGAAGAGCTGTCCAGGAGCGAATCGGAATGAATCGTATAGTCATCAGTTTTCGTTGACGAGAAAATGCAAACTGTTTGACAAGCATCGAAGACGAAAACGAAAAAGAGAATAGTAAAAGCCTTCCTTAAAAATCAAGACACTTTAAAAAAAATTCTGCCAATCGTTTAAAATTTATTCCAACGACGTAGAATCTTTTCAGTGAACTGGAAAATTAGTCTCTAACACAACTGATATGAACCTCAGAAACGGCTCTCGCGGATTACAAAATCCATTGTTACCGCCGGAGAATCCGGTTTACCCCCCACCGCCTAACAATCCTAACATCACTCCCTGTAAAACAAAACATCCTACTTTTAAAATTAATTCGCAGGGAAGTATGGTGACTTTATGTCCTAAACATTCGCGGAATGGAAAGGTGAAATTAAACAAATTGCCTCTAGTCCCCTTTACTTCGCCGGTACGAACGATGTGTATTTAACAGGGAAACCAACCTCGCTACCCCCCCAACGAACGAATTTTTATGAAAACATACTCCTTTCGCCATAGCCCTGACATTCAAATAGCAGCGGAACAGTATTGCTTCCAAAATTCCCAACTCGATTCTCACATATACTCGTACCAGGGTACGCGCAGTCGCAAAAGTTCAACTCGAACGGAAAACAGTGCCCTATAATAAACGTTTATCTACCATCACGACAACAACGTTGCCATACCAGTGGTTTTTGTTTTACGAACTTGAAAAGATACATATCCAGTGTTCATCATATTCACATGGTTTTACGGTGGCGATTGGAGTCTCACACTCGAGCCTATAGATCGCTCGAGCTGTGGTAGAAACTTCGTCGCGGCCTTGCACAGCGTCTGGCTAACATTCTATCGAAGGAGATCTTCAAGATGTGGTGGCGGGCATCGAACCCACCAGGTACGTGAATATACATACGTAGAACCATTTTCGACGCCCACGTGCTATACTAGATGGTTCTACGTCCATACGTCCAACTTGGCTATGCAGTGGCCCCCAAAATTATAACCCCCTTTTTTCAGACCATAGCTGCACAACTGTTTACCCTTCAACTGCCTCTGAACATACCCCATAATCGCCTTATTAGGAATTTTAATAATATCCTTTACAAGACTCTTACCTAAGCTACAGTGATATCTGAATTAATTAAAACCTAGCCGTCCGACACGACGACGAAAGTGGATCCCTTCGAGTGTTGGGATGATGAAAGCAGAAATAAAAATAACAACGCAACGATATACAGCGCACAGACAACACGAAAAAACTCATACGCTAAAGGAGCTAGAACGACGTATTAGGGTGATTAAATCACAATCGTCAATTATCCCGAGTCAGAGTGCATTGACTAAACGCGTGGCACCGCACAAGTGATAAAATTCACTACTCTGAAGCACAATGCCACAGCCGCCGTCCGAGGCGTCCAACTGATGCATGCACGGCAACACTGCCTCACCTTTTTTTTCTTTCATATGGCAAGACGCACCTCCACCCTCCACATCTCTCCGTCTTCAATGGAGGTGCTATTTCGAAGACCCGATTTATTCGACACAAGTACGCGAATCATTTTGAGCAGCTGTATTCGAGCTCCGGAGACAACACCTTAAATGCCACATCTCTTTGCCGACCTTCCTAAACTCGCCGACACTGATAGGAACGAAACTGGACGCTGTTCCTACTCTACCAGAGTTGCGGTCTGCGCTCGAACCGCTAACGCAAAGGAAAGTCTTCTGGTTTAGACGACTAACATCGAATTCTACTTATTTTTCCTGGCATGATCTGCCCAACCGATACTACAAATGTTTCGAGGTCGGCAGTCGAAAGGATCCACTTTGCCACGTTCTATGCAGCTAGCAGTACTTGTGCTCATACCCAATGAAAGTGTGACCGACTTCAGATTTAAAAACTGGAGGCCGTTTCCCTCTTAACACCGACTACAAAATCATTTCCAAAGCGCTTACATAAAATTAATTTGTCTATAAAAAACTTGTCCAAAGTGCCCAAACTTTCTGGCGTACAAGGCAGGTCCTGTTCTCTCGACCTCCACCCCTCGTGATGTTGCTCGAACATTGCATGGAACAACCTACCACTGCAATAGTCTCTCTCGATCAAACAGTGATTCGACAGGGTTGAACACGAGTACCTCTACAAAGTAAATGGGAGCTTTTGGTTTTGGCTATCGCTTTTAGCGTCCTACATTAAAATGCTTTACTCAAACGCACGTGTGCTGCATTCGAGTGAATCGTCCCTCTCTGCTCCTATTCCTTTTACGGACGTGGAATAAGACAGGGAGACCCCATAATCTGGATGCTTATACACCTAATCACTAGAACCGTGTCCTCGCACTATGTCGCCGGGAAGCTCGCCCGTTGGGTTAAAAGTCCCCGGGTCTGTGACGCCCATTGCACCTCGGCATACGCGGACGATGTCTACGACCATTTGTGACAGACGCCGTGGCTTTCCCGAACTTAATACGGTGTTTAGAAACTTACGCTTGCGCCTCTGGCGCTCAGCTCAACTCCAAAATCTACCGGTTCGTTCTCTTGGATCCTGGGGAGAGGACGTAACAGACATCCTCTCGGGTTCGAATGGACAGCGAGCGAGTCTCCGAGTCCTTGGCGGTGTACCTAGGCAATTCTCGGGAGTGGAACCAATAACTGACAACACTCGCCGAAACTATAACAGATGTATCGATCGATACACTAAAGTGGCGAAATCATACACAATAAGAGAACGTCGCATTATAGCCAATCAATATTCTTGACTAACTTTGTCCACGTTCTTAATGTTTACAACCACCCAAAGCATTCAATTAACAAAATTCATTTAAAACTAATCAAATTTGTTTGGGGAGGAAGCATTGGCTTCAAACCACGATCATGTTTTTTGGGCAGAGCCATGCGTCGGAGGCGTTGGACTTACAATATCTATTGCAAATAAATGAGTCTACGAGTTTCGTCCTGTTAGCAAGTCTCATTATCACCAGACGCTGAACGACGTAACACTTATGTTCTTCATGAAATAAATTTGCATAGGTATTCGGAGGACTTCACACGACTATCCTTGAAACCAGTTTTTCGAGTGATCGATTGCGAACTTCTACACCATTTTACCATCGATTCTCCAAGCCTGGGATAGACAGTCTGCCCTGCCACAACGACTACACTTGGATGATGTAGCTGAGCGTATGGATGTTGGAAATCGAAGACACCTTTTAACCCCAAAAAGGGGAAAAAAAAAATTGTCCGAGAAAAGGAACTTCCTCTTTCCTAAGCTCTATGAGGGTCAGTGCTAGCAGGAGATCATATAAATGGTGGAATAATATATACATCCTTTCCTACAACTAGTTTCTGATGCCGGACCTATGCTGGCGACTAATGGCATGACGCTTGTAGGCATCACCGTCTCGACTACACCGATGGGGCGTCCGCGAGTCACCTAAGTGTATTTGGTGTACTCCATTGGTAGATACACTACACGTCCTCCCAATTTTGGTGCCGCCAAATGACTCTTCTATGGAATCTTTGTGAGGAACATAATTTAGAAGTTTTCTAAGTACTTGAACACCTGTCACACTTGATCTTGTACGTGGAATCAAATTTATGCCAATCATTCAATAGCATGGGCAGTTATCGAACTACATTATAAATTTTAGGTAAATCAACATCGATTAATTTTTAACAGCTAGTACGATCTGAAGTCGGCGATCCATTACAATATTCCAGAATACTAACATACAGATTAAATGTTGATTTCTCCGAATCTGTTAGAACTGACACTGTAGCCAATTTCACAGGACTTGGAAGTTCCGAAGTGTATTGTGTGATGGTGTCAGTGATGCTACGATTCTCTACTCGATAGCCTGTGACTATCTATCTATTAAGCATGTGATATATCATCCTATTTTTGTTTTGTTTTTGTGTTAAATCAAGAAATTTATCAATGCCATTTCTATGTATCAGCATTGTTTTCGTTGATTCCTTTAATTCACACCTGTTTTATTTATTTATATTTGTTGCACATCTTTTGAACTCTGTTATCTGTATAACCATACTGTTCGAATAAATCAAATCAAATCAAATCAAATCTATCTATCTATCTATCTATCTATCTATCTATCTATTCTATCTATCCTAATCTATCTATCTTTCGATCGATCTATCTATACTATCTATCTATCTATCCTGTCTATCTATCTGCTGTCTGTCTGTCTATGCTATCTATCTATCTATCTATCTATCTATCTATCTATCTATCTATTCTTATCTATCTATCTATCTATGAGTATGCACTGAACCATAGTGTGTGAAGGTGGGTTTGCTGTCCTGCCAGTAGTCTGTGTGGAGGGGGTATGTGACTGGTAGATGCCTGAACTCATAGTGTGTGAAGTGGTGCTTGTCCTGGCCAGTAAGTCTGTGTGAGGGGGTGTGTGACTGTGAGATGCACTGAACCATAGTGTGTGAAGGTGGTTGCTTGTCCTGGCCAGTAGTCTGTGTGAGGGGGTGTGTGACTGTGAGATGCACTGAACGCGTGTCACAGCCAGAAGCGGGGGGTAATTATGAGGGCGGTCCCTACTGCCACTAGCAAGTGGTGCTGCTTCCCTCCCCCTCACCCTCATTGACACGACCATGTGATCATATACCCACACCAAACTCCACAACCCAATACATAACCGATTAGAAGAGACTACCCGGCCAGGGGCTTACTCGAATATAATATATGTATTTTGGTACGAGGACTCTAAAAAGTCAATGGCCAAAAAAATTTTTATGATTTTGAGTGTAAAATTTTTACTTTTTTTAACACGAAAATGGGTTGGCTTGGCGCTCGTCAACAGGCGAAATGACTTACTTATTTTAAAAGCGAAAAACTAGGGAGAAAGAATAAAAAGCTTGGCTCAATTTCTATATCTCACAGCATTCACAGCCGGAAAATTTTGAAGGAGAGCTTGGCTGCCGTTTTTTTTTTTTTACAAATTTTTTGATTTGGTTGGATATTACATTTTTTGTTGTTCGTTCGCTATCAAGGTGTGAATGATTAAATTTTTTGAGTTCAAAGTTGTTTTTTACATTTGGGCCCACGGTCCCCCCAAAGATACCCCTACAATAAATAAATAAATTTTTATTTAGAGTCTACCCACTCATTTATATAACGATTTTCAGTGGGGGACTTTAAATCAAAGCGACCAAGCCAACCCTGCAGGCCCCGACGCAATCGACAAAAGTGAGCGATAACCAACCAAAGACGATATTTTTTAAAAGGAAATATATTTAATCTGTGGTATGGACAGTGCGAACACCCGCGGATCAACGCCAGAATCAACAAGGCCGATTCAGAAAAAACTCTGAAATTTTTTATGTGCTTCGTTGCTAGGACGGCTCCAAAGTCACCGTTTACAAAACTCCTAAGACAAGAACTGATAGACTTCAGTCCAAATCAGAAGTTAAAAAAATTCTGGGGTTTAGGGGGGAATCGAACCCTGGCCCTTCTGCATTGGAAGCAGATACGCTAACAACAAGACCCAAAGCACTAGCATAAGCACTAGATATTTATAATGGTTAAGAGCATGGTTTAATTTTAAGCTTGTACAAATTACTACGTCTGAGTAATTACGCGTTTAATTTTTCTTAGGGCGGTTCCAAAGTCACCGTTTACAAACTCCTAAGACAAGAACCCGATAGACTTTAAATCCAAATCAGAAGTTAAAAAAAATTCTGACTTTAGCGGGAATCGAACCCGGCCCTTCTGCATTGGAAGCAGATACGCTAAAAAACAAGACCAACGCACTAGCATAAAACACTAGATATTTATAATGGTTAAGAGCGTGTCTAATTTCAAGCTTGTATACAAATTACTACGCCCCCGAGTAATTACGCGTTTTGATTTTGCTAGGGACGGCTCCAAAATCACCGTTTACAAACTCCCAAGACAAGAACTGATAGACTTAAGTTCAAAAACAGAAGTTAAAAAACTTTGACTTTAGCGGGAATCGAACCCTGGCCCCTTGCATTGGAAGCAGATACGCTAACAACAAGGGCCAACGCACTAGCATAAGCATTTTATATTATAATGGTTTAAAAGCATGTTTAATATTCAAGCTTGTACAAATTACTACGCCTGAGTAATTACGCGTTTGATTTTGATTTTGATTTTGATTTTCCCCGGTCCCAATTGCCCGGTTTTTGTTATATGTGGTACATCTGAGTGTGGCCCAAGTTTCAAAGTTCTAAGATGAACCGTTTTTTCGGTAAAGCGTATTATTCATAAGAGTACGGAATTACCTACTTTTTATAATTTTGGTTTTTTTCCGGTACCCGTTAACCAATTTTTCTTTCCATATTCAAAAGTGATAAAGAATGAGAGATATCAAAATGGTATTCCACGTTTGAAAAAATCTCAGTTGTAGCGTTTTTTTTTTGAATGATTCATTTCTTAAAGTTCAGATATGTTTTTTTGTCATTTGGGCCCATGGTCATCCCAAATTTAGCCCCTTGTGTTTGGACGCAAGATATTTATAATGGTTAATAGCATGTTAAATTTCAAGTTTGTACAAATTACCACGCCTTGGTAATTACGCGTTTTGATTATCATCCAAATTTTTATTTTCTCCGGTCCCTGTTACCCGATTTTGGTTTGAAAGCAAAAGGCACTGCGTCTGAAATACACCTAAGTGTGGTCCAAGTTTCATAGTTCTAAGATTTACCGTTTTCTCTGTAGGCTAAAGAACTCTCCGCGGAGAACTGCCACCCACCCACCCACCCACCCACCCACCCACCCAACCACCAGCCACCAGCCACCAGCCAGCCTTAAGGAATTTGACGATGTTGAGAGCCTTTTTTAACACAGAACGAGTTGTCGGATCGGGTTGATTTTTTTTTTTGGTATGTCATGGACCACATACCAGGTCATATACCGAGTTTCAAGATTGTAACTCTTTCGGGGCGGCGTGTGCAGATAGCTGAAAACCCCCCAACTCTTGTAGGTGTATATAGGGCCGGAGTTCGGTGTCGCCTAAGCATCGCATCGCTTGTCTGCCGGGCGACGGTCCCCTAGATACCGTCGCCCTAGATACTGAATCATTTTCTACAAGAGTACGTAAAGCTACGCTACGTACGCAACGAACGCTACCCCTACGTAAAGGTGGAGGACGCGGGTTCGATCCCCGGTCGGGACACACCTTTTCAACTATTGCCCTTCCTCCATACATAGACAGAACTTGACATTGGCTGTCCGGGCCCTGCGCTTTCCATCCAACTCAGCTTTGAAGACCAAGACACCATGGTTAGGCCTGTATTGTCTATTTCTTGGTTTGTTCACATTGTTAATAACGTGCGTGTAGAGCAGAAGACTTCATACGAAATGAACTAGAGAAATGCATATAACCCTACAGTTGGGATACATGATATTTGAACCATGTTTTTTTTTTATAGTAGGCGACTATGACGCTGTTATGATGGTATCCCATATCGAAAGACATTCTACATTTATGGCAAAATATGAGGATCTTATTGAATGAGCGAAGCTAATTGACTTCAATTTCACTGCCCCCCCCCCCCCCCAAAAAAAAATTAAGCTCGGTTGTTTTTGTTCTTTGTTTTTTGTTTGTTTTTCTGTGTGTTTGTTCGCGCTCTACCGGGCAAACGGCTTATGTGATCTTGATGAAAATTAGAGGGGACCTTCGAAATCTCTGAATTTAGACTTGTCACGTTTTTTTGGTATAATCGAAGTAATATTTCTTATGAATATCGTACTTATACGATTTGTTTTGATTTTTATTGCGATATTTTCGTGATATTTGGGCCGATTCCACAACGGCTACAACGTTCATATTTCATATGTACATTAAGGTTATGGTTATGTATTGCCTTTTGAAAGAAAAAAGTTAGCCTGAATCCATAGAAATAAAGGTTTTAATATGAGTTTTTTGAGGTATATAATAATTAACAAGTAACTACAGAAACTTGACAACAATCACCCACAACTAGGAAAATGAAGTCCCGCCGCGTTGATGGATGAACTTTTTTGTAAGATTTTAGTTTGCGTAGGACCACTTTTCCTTTGAAAGTGCTTTTTGAATGCATTGTAGGTGATTGCTGTCAAGTTTCTATTGTTACTTGTTAATTGTTATTATAAACCTTAAAAAAACTCATATTTAAACCTTTATTCTATGGATTCTGGCCAACTTTTTCAACTTTTTCTTTCGGAAAGCAATACATCACCATTACCTTAATGTCCATGTAAAATATGAACGTTGTAGCCCCACCCGTTTGGTCAAAATCGGCCCAAATGTCACGAAAATATCGCACTAAAAATCGAAAAAAAATCGTAAAAGTACGATATTCATGAGAAATATTTCTTCGATTGTACCCAAAAACGTGGGAAGTCTAAGTTCAGAGATTTCGAAGGTCCCGTCCAATTTTCATCAAGATCGCATATGCCGTTTGCCCGGTAGAGAGCGAACAAACAGACAAAAATCCCAAAAAAAAAACAAAAAAAACATTGGAGCTAAATTTTTTGAGGGGTCAGAGAAATTAAAGTTTTCGTCTCGCTCATCCAATGAGTTCAAAAAACAAATCTTCGGGCCTCCAGATATTTTACATTCTATTAATTGGTATAACCATAGCAATTAATACTACTTATAATAAATATCCTAAATTAACAAAACTGGACAAAGTAAAGAGATCCCACGCATATTAAAAACTTACAAAGAAGCTTATCCATCAACGCGACTAGATAAAGCGTTCGCGAAGCGGTTTAGTGTAAGATGTATGCAAGATATAAGTTGCACATGTGCAACTTATATCATTGCACATAAATTTCATATAAAAAATTACCTAAGTATTGGGACTTTCATATATGTACTTTTATAAGGGACATTTGTAAAACATATAACACTCACTTATTATACACATGTAAGTTTCATCAGCCAAATATATGAACATTATTATGACACTTGTAAAACAATTGTATTAATTTTATACCTAACATACTTTTATAATTGCTATGGTAATACCAACATGCTTTTTGTACGCATTGTAGGTGATTGTTGTCAAGTTTCTATAGTTACTTGTTTTATTATTATACACCTCAAAAAAATAATGTTAAAACCTTTATTTCTATGGATTATGGTTAACTTTTTCAACTTTCTTTCAAAATGTACTACATCACCATAACCATAATGTCCATGTAAAATATGAACGTTGTAGCCCCACCCGTTTGGTCAAAATCGGCCCAAATATCACGAAAATGTCGCATTAAAAATAAAAAAAGTCGTAAAAGTACGATATTCACGAGAAATATTTCCTCGATTGTACCCAAAAACGTGGCAGGTCTAAGTTCAGAGATTTCGAAGGTCCCCTCCAATTTTCACAAGATCGCATATGCCGTTTGCCCGGTTAATTGCGAACAAAAGGACAAAAAAAAACGAGCTAAATTTTTTTTGGGTTCGGGGGGGGGGGGGGCAGTGAAATTGAAGTTTTTGCTTCGCTCATCCAATTAATATCTTCTATTTCTATAAAAAAATAAAAAGTATTTGTTGATTTAAAGTAAGATTCTTCAAGAAACCTTATCTATATGCATTTCTCATTCATACATGGTTCCCATATGTAATATATACAAGTATAACATATATCCCATATTTTAGATTTATGTAAGATTCTTTGAAGTAGCATGCGAGACCGGTTACTTACCATGTGTGATTCATACACTTCATCATTACTACGATACATATGATAAGTGAACATACATTTTGGAAAATATAATGATATATATTGGAAAATTATGTTTAATATAAAAATGCCATTGGGCCTTATATCTCTCTCTCTCTCTCTCTCTCTCTCTCTCTCTCTCTCTCTCTATATATATATATATATATATATCTGACTAGCCGTATCGTCAGAGAGGCAGTAGAAATTGAAAAACGCCCTCATAACTTGAACAAGCGAGATGATGGCAAACGTCTGGCCCAGGCGTGGAAGCCTGTTTTGGCAAATAGATTGGTGCCTGAAAAACCATAAAACAGATAATCCAGACTCTGCGCTGGATACACATGTCCAAGAGTCGTACCAACAGTTGACCAGAATCCTCCTACAAGAATGTTGACAAGAAGTCAACATTTAAGTCCTACAATTTCCAGCAATTCTACAACATCAGTTGAAGAACAGAATCAGCCTGTGAGAAGGGTGACTAGAAGTCAAGCAAAGCGCTTAGCACAGTGATGTGGTTAAAAAGTTTTCACTGCACCTGATTTGCTTTTGTACTTACTATTTGTATGGTTTGCCTTTGTAAGGCGGTTAAGTTTGTTTATATTTTTATTGTGTTGCTGATGTTTTGTTTTTATTGTTTTTATACCAACTCTTCTTGAAAATGGAAGCCTAGTCTTCTGAAACTTTTGAAGTTTAATTAAATATTTGTTTTAAACATCCAATAAAGCGTGATTATTTCCGTAAAGTATAACTTAACATATATATATATATATATAATATATATATACATACACATATATGTTTACCCTTGGTTTTATAGTAGGCGACTATGACGCTGTTATGCTAGTACTTTAGATGAAATAAAAAAAGTGACTACACGGGGATCGAACCCGGGACCTTGGCTTTCCGGGCCCAAATGCTCTTACCAACTGAGCTATGCAGCCACCGACTTAATTCTGTCTAATTCTTGGTTGTTTATAACATTGTTAATAACGTGTGAAGAGCAGATTGCATACGAAATTAACTGGAGAAATACAAACCATCTCTGTAACCCTAGAGTTGGGATATTTGATGTTTAACCTTGGTTTTATAGTAGGCGACTATGACGCTGTTATGTTAGTACTTTAGACAGAAATTAACTAGGAAAAACGCGCAAGTCCCGCCGCGTTGTTGGATGAGCGTAATTGGTGCATTGAGCTGCCATGCGTTTATGCAAATTTTCTGTTGTTCTGTGGAAAAATCATTATTAAATTGAATTTTTTTAAATTAAATTTAAAAAAATTAAAAATTAATTTTTTTTTTTATTTTTTTTAAATTCATCGTAATTGTTTAAAACAAATCGTAAAATTGAAATTTTTTTATAAGAAATAATTTTTCGATTCGCTCAAATTTAACAATAATATATTAATTCTAAAATTAAGGTTCTGCAAAAAATCATTTCAATCGGATAAACCCTGTAGGTGTTATAAGTCAAAAAATTTTGTTTTAAAAAAAAAAAAAAACCCGTAAAATATTGATTTTTATGATAAAAAATTTTTTAATTGCGCTCAAATTTCACAAAAATATCTTAAATTCAAAAAATAAAGGTTCTGTGCAAAATCATTAAAATCGGATAAACCCTGTAGGTGTTATAAGTCAAAGAATTGTTTAAAAAAAGAAAAAACCTGTAAATTTCGATTTTTATGATAAATATTTTTTCAATTGGCCCCTCAATTTCACACGGTATTTTAATTCAAAAAATAAAGGTTCTGTGCAAAAATCATTAAAATCGAATAAAGCATGTAGGTGTTATAAGTCGAGAATTTTAAAAAAATCGAAAAAAAAATCGTAAATTGCGATTTTCATGAGAAAATTTTTTCCGATTGCGCTAAAAAAACTTGGCAGTTCTAAGTTCAGAGATTTCGAAGGTCTCCATAAAATTTCATCGCAATCGGATTTCGGTTTAGCCGGGAAACGTGTGGACAACAGACAAAATACAGAAAAAAAAAGAAAAAAAAAAAACATTCCGGGTTTTTTTCTCCAGTGTAGTGAAATGGAATCTTCGCTTCGCTCGCTACGCTCGCTTTAACGCTCCTCCAACAACCACACAAGTCACGACATTTTAAATATATTTTCACTCACTGGCATCACTTTAAAAATAAACGCACTCATCTTATAATCATAGTATTAACATCAATCAACAAGTTTAATTAACTCTCATCTTTAATAAAATTAACGCTATATAGGTCTAGCTAGGCTTATACAACAATGTATGTAATGTATCCTCTAAGTTTTACATAATGTCCCAGAAGGACAATACTTCATATTTGTTTCTTAATTTTGTGTAGTCACTGATACTTTTAATTTCTTGTGGCAATCTATTGAAAATTAGAACACCTCTTATATAAATTGAATTTGTCCCAAATGCACTATTTGACCCTTTTTACAAAAATAAGCTTGTTGTTTCTTAAATTGTAATTTTGAATTTTGAATAATTATTAATTTCCTACACAAGTACTCAGGTGCATTGCCACAAAAAATTCTATGAAGAAAACATAGGGCGTTAAGCAAAATTCTTTGTTATATCGTCAACCAATGTAATGTAATGATTCGCACATTTTGGCTATCGTGGTTTCTGCTCCTCATTGCTTTTTTCGTATCTTCTGCATTACATAATTTCAGTTTTTTTAAAA
>JAMZAV010006437.1:0-38590 GCA_024449915.1 Sweltsa coloradensis
TAGCAATGCCCACGAAGGTCGTGTAACAAAGGACGTGTGTGTGGGGTCATATACCTTATTACCTTCATCCTACCACGACCAGCCCATGACATTGTGTGGTGCGTGAAAAGACAATTCCCCAAGGCGTATCGACATTTGGAAAAAATAACGATTGCAAGTTTCCGGTAACAATGGCCTCCGAGTTCATTCATTACTGTCCATAATGTTGCTGGTCAGAGATCACATTAGCAAGAACATTATTTCATTATTCCCAGACATTGCGATAAATGTTGGTTTCATCATGATTTGACACGAGTGATAATCCATGTTCTTATCTATCTGTGTATATACCATTTTTGGTTATTTTTGTCTTTATTACAAAATAAACCAAAGTCCAATAAACTACAGTTCGTCATTCACTAACTCAGTGTAAACATTTAAAGTTAAAAGATAAAAAATACACGTGTACAAAATATAGCTTCGCACTGCTATACGATCGGATTGTGTAAGTTGAAGACTGTGTAACTTATACTTTCAAATTTAGTCAATTTGTGGAAAATAATATGAACAGAATGGATGTGATGACAATTCTTTTCATTAAAAGTCTTTAGTTACGTAATTACGTCTGGAATTAAATTATATTATATACCATGTGTGTATCCCTCAAACGCCTACAACACGTTAATAAGATTAAAATGGCATGCTTTAATCACAGATAGTAGACCACGTGCTATAATAATTATAGTCGCACGGAACAAGGGTTAAATATAAACCATATATTTGTGCGTCTCTTAGACCATTTGGTAAACCAACGCATTCACTAATTCCAACTGATCTCGAATAGAGGGCACTGGGATACGCCATTTATGATTTGATATATGGCACGTGAAACGGGCACATATCTATTTTTGCCTCTAGTTCAACATTTCGACATTTGTTTTGGCGATAACTTCATGAGTCTTCATAAACAGGGTTGATTAATGAACAGTGCCTGGAATTGTACAGAAAAACGAAAACTAAATATTTGATCGTCTGACGTTACATAGAGCTTAAGTTTTACACTTTTAGACGTCTACAGTTTATTTACGCCTCAAAATTTTGTCATGGTATGATAGCTGTAAAATAGGGTTGGCAATATGAATTATTTCTCTTGGGTCAAAGGCGGGAGGTTACATGGTTTTTTTCCAGGAATTAAACTTCTAATGCGTAACTAATTATGATCCACGAAGTTTAGTTGAATGACTGATGTACCCTGGAGAGTTAATGTACTCTGTGAATTCTTGAGAATCGGGGTGATGGATAGTGGCAGAGAGTTCAATATTCTAATCGGGGTGGATAGTAGCAGAGAGTTCAATATTCATACTCTACTCACTAATTAAAAAAGGTAAACTTCAGAGGAACTCAAAACTAGCGAGCGGAATATAAAAAATGTTAGACATTCGTTGGACAGACGATAAATCGTGGTCTGCGTTTTGAATAAACATTAATTCGAATAATTCTGATATAGGGCGAATTCCAACACTCTACCTCGATTTTCTTAGTTGAGCATAAGAGAGAGATTTATAGATATAGCATGTTTTAAATTTATGTGTAGTTCCTTGTGCACTGTACTCATTTACTTAATTTGTCTTGAAAACATAAACAAAAAACATAAAATGGGGTTATGAATTATTTGTCGCTGGAAACATTTATTATTGTGTTATTTTTGCTTCATTCAAAGTATCATCTTCTATTGAAATTTGTTGCTTGATATTTTCAAAAAAAAAAAAGGTAATTTAGGTAATTTCACTATAATTGAATTCAAAAGCAGCTAGAAATTTAAAAAATATAACTATTATTATATTGCAAGTAAGCTTTTGCGGTAGTATTTTTAATTTTTGAAAACTAAAATATTTAGTGTACTGGACTCAGTGGTAAGTGGTCACCAGGACAAGAAACACACATCACATCATGGAAATAGTTTGTAGTTTAATATTAGATTTTCGTTTGTTATGTTGTTCTCTGAACTTCGTCAAGGTCTATACCTTCAGTGTTGAAAGTCTATCGGATAGAGCTACAAATAGATAATATTGACAGACCCACGAAAAGGAACCCCATCATTTCAGTCCAACCGAACTGTCTCTTCCAGCCGAACAGATGATGGGTTTCTCATCCCATCTCATCTCTCAGGAGTCTGGATCTGATATGACGCGACGTAACGCGGTGAAAATTACGCGACGCGTTGATGTTGACGTTCACGCGACGTGGCGTGACGCACGACGCTATGACGAGATATCTAAATAATCATTCCGACGCTGATTAACTGTCAAACATGGAATCCCTGCACTTTTAGAGTCTGCAGAAAAACATTCCAAACTGTTTACTATGAGAAGGTGACTTACACACACGCGGATATTAACGGTTTGACAAAAACATTCGTAATTCTAACGTAATTCACTTGTCTGTCCGTCCATCTGTGCGTGTGTCCCGTTTCACGATACGACCTCTGATTGACACAAGTTTCTTCGTTCACACTGCCCTTCAACAAGAAAGGATACATAATGTTTTGGGCCACCTTTGAGTCAATGGGGGCATTTTGGGCTAGCATTTTTAAGGGTCATTTTCCGTACCCGGCACCTCCACCAAAAATGTCAAGAAAATTGTAATTGTGTGTTCTTGTGAGGATTATGTATAAAAGACTCTTATTTTGTATTAAACATCGGGTAGCTTCCGACATCCTTATTGAGTGAAAATGAGACGTGTACGAAACATTAATAACACCAATAAACACTTTATCATGGAACTGAGCCGTTCAATTATTGTAAGAAAATATATCGTTTCGGTTTTTCTCTCCATACAGCGATAAATCTCTACTTTTTTAACTTTCGTAAAAACGTTACTCTTTCTAACTAGCGGCTATTTTTAACCGTATCGCGCCTGAACAGCGGAAACAAAACTCCTGAAACATATTATTTTAAGAAAGTTTTGTATCCACTATTTTCATTTAGAAGCAAGCTATAAAAACTCACTTTTAACTGCATATGTAATTTTTATATTAAAGTTGAAATCCATCAATTTAATTAGAAATCAGTTGTGTATAAAACAACGTGTACAGTCTCACTAACAGACAAATGAGTTTCGTTAATTATTTATAAATTAATTTAATAATTTAATTTGGATTGCTGAAATAAATTCTATTATAACTTCACGTATAAAAATTAATATAAACCATTTTATTATAATATATCAGGTTTTGAATACTGTAAAAAATGAACACTAAATGAGTGATTTATAAATGTGCAAGTACAAAAAACCTTTCGACGCACTCAATCTAACACAAGTCGAAACCCCATTAGTGATTGGAATGCAAAAAATATAATAGCTTTGAATTTGTTCTTTTGAAACCTTACCGAGCTAGAAATAATAAACCACACTTCACCTTGAAGGAAACATTTCAAAGCTTCCACACATTATACTCAGGAGTAACGAGGGTATTTTGGAGTACGAAGTAAACATACATCTTGGCTAGAAGTTGATCAATAAACTATCGAACACCAAACTTCAAACCTGGCTGATGTTTGGTCTCGCCTGAAAAGTTGCAGGTGGTTATTTACGCTGCTGATCTGTGTAAATATATAGACATATTTATACGTCGTACACAATGCGGGACGTATGTGTTTAGTTGGTTTGTTTAGTATATCTATGTGGCCGTTGAACTCTACTCCAATATAGAGCTGAATCAGTTGTGGTGTTCGGAACTCGCATTGACACGTCGTTGAACAACGGTTAACAAAGATCTTGATGGGCTCTTGAATATAGATTCAACGAAAGACAATCCACTGAGAATATAATTATGCTTCACATCATGGACGAAGAATGACTTGACAGCTGGTCAGGGAACAATGTTAGGTTTAAAATACATTTTTGTCTAGTACTATCCAAAACTATATACAATAAAATTATGATAAAGTTGCAATCAAATTAAATTAATTTCGTGTACTTATAATGAACCTTATGGATGGACTTAAAATTTAGAAAATTAAATTTAGAAGCAAAGTGGACCAACCCACACAATTCTCTTTCTGAGATAATTTGGGTTAAAGTTGGGAGCAACTTATAAAATGTAGCTTCAACTGTTGGGATTGGAATGCAGTCTATTGCTTTCCTAACATATTAACTTAAAATATCACATCTTATAATTTATTAAAAGTTCATAACTTCAGTAGAAAATACCTTATCAAAGTGATTGGTCCATTTTGCCTCTCAACAATTTTTCAGTAGTAAATACCTTATCAAAGTGGCTTGGTCCACTTTGCCTCTTAAAAGTGGGTTGGTCCATTTTGCCTCTCAACAATGATGTTAGTATTTTAATTATCTTGTGGCTTGGTCCAAATCATTTGGTGACTAATGTGCTAAGTACATGCATTAAATCATTGTTAATGTTAACTAACAACGATTATAATATCATTACAAACTCACCTGGTAAAATATAGGAAGATGCAGCAGACAATAGCAAACTTTTTGTGGCTTGGTCCACTTTGCCTCTACAACTTTTTCATGATTTTAGGTTGGTCCAACTGTTTTCTTGATATTACATGATAACGGTGGCGGTGAGAGGTTGGTCCGTTTTACCACTTAATATTTTGAATGTGAGCTATACAGAAATGCACCTAACTCCATTTAAAAAAAATGTGGGTTGGTCCACTTTGCTTCTACGCCCCTCTTATAATGTACTCACTACTTATTGTAAGGGTTGGAGGAATGATTGAATCATTTTAACCGTGCTATAATTACATCGTCTAGACTCTAGAGCCTAGTTGTCTCTCTCTTAGAAAAACAACACCATATAATACAAATTTTACTATGTGTACAGTGTACACCTTGTTGGTGTGTTCCGATTTTATAAGAATTATTGTTTACTTTGTTGAATATTATGGAGTCGTCTAAACAAAGTAAAGACCGCTTAGCTTTATAGTCAGCACTATAGCTTAAATCAACTATTAAACCACTTAGCAATGAACCTAGCACAATATATCCCTCGCTCGCACCCAAAGCATTGCACATACGAGAAACCTTTCTAGAATATTATCCCTTTTTATTAAACGAATCACAATCGTACCGAAATGTATGTTATAATGTTTCCACAATCACCAATGTTCAATTATTTTGAAGTGCTCTTGAAACACGGTTGCAATGTGCTTTTAATTCTTATCAATCGGGTCACACTGCTCTTGATCTACTTAAAAACATGGCCATAAAGATGTTATTGATAAATAATGGGATCAAGAAATATAA
This sequence comes from Sweltsa coloradensis, assembly GCA_024449915.1. NCBI lineage: Eukaryota > Metazoa > Arthropoda > Insecta > Plecoptera > Chloroperlidae > Sweltsa > Sweltsa coloradensis. The sequence goes on from JAMZAV010006437.1 coordinate 5,254, forward strand.
ATTCGCACGATAAAATTTAAAACTCAAATACAATCCACTAAAAATTCAGTATCCTATGCATCTTCTTTTCGGCAGTTCTATACAGCTCCTTGGGACGAATTTGAAATTCAGTGGTCGATCCCCTTACCACAAGACAACATATGTAAAATACGCAAAGCTTAAAATATACTGACGATAGAAAAGGACATACAAATGAAATTATTATTTCAAACCGGGGTTATAAATAATCAAAACATTAAAATATCTAAAGCCATTTTGAATTTTATTTTGAATTTTATTTTGCCAACGAGTACTTATACAAAAAGGCGTGGCATGACTATAAAGCACTAGGCAGGTAAGTTAGAAGGGTATATGGTCTAAAGCTAGAATCCCTCAAATGTAATTGAGTTTTGAAATGCTGTTACCCTGGCTGTTGCCCTTTTCTTTCAATACGCATCGTCTCGAATACGAAGTACCCGTATTTTATTAATTAAGACATTAAAGCAACAAAATCAATAAATACAAATTATTGTCCACAAACATTGATTCTTGCGGTTTCTGTAGCAACAAGATGTCGTTTGTGCTTCCGAAAATATTGCTGACAAGTAAGTTCTCACGCTCGCCTGTCAGTAATCTCAAAATCTCTGTTAGAAATACTAAGGTAAGTGAGACTATATAAGAGCTCCGACTATACGAGATTCGTGCAAGATGTGCTACTTTAATAAACCTCCGTCAATCCTATAGGAGAAATGTTGACTACAACCATGCTATAGCCTACAAGGTTCTTTGTTACCTTTCTCTGTACACCTAGGATATTACTGCCATGCACGTTTCTGCACAGTCACGTAGTTCTTGCGTTTAATATAATGCTTGATTCCTATGCGAGTCCGCTTGAATCTCATGAAATATTAATATATAGACTCGTGATGTTACCCTACTGTGAAGGAATTATATTAAATATCAACTCACGCGAATATTGTACAAAACCTGATAACTTATCTATGAATAGCTCTACTCTCGCATGCTTGCTAAACTTAATTGGAATTTTATTTTATGTTTTAATATGACTGCCTTCACTCCCGTTTTCAGAAATATATTTCTCCCTTGGGAGTACCATTTGAAATGTCAGCATTATTTTCAGCACCAGCAATAGTGTCACGTCAACGACGTATCTTCTACAAAAAAAAACGTGGTAGCCTATACGACCTATAATTCTGTTTTAAAACAAACCTGAAAAAGTTGAAACAATCAAGTGATTTTCGTTAGCCTTGTGGCCGAACAACTATAATCTTGGAGCCTACAGGGTTGGCTTGGTCGCTTTGATTTACTGTTTCCCACTGAAAATCAGTTATATAATTTAGTGGGTAGACTTAAATACAATTTATTTATTATTTATTACATGCCACTTTGAAGAGATAAAAAAAATTCAAACCTAGATATGACTACGCTTAAAAATCAATTAGCTTCAAATCTTACATTTTTTTATAAATAAGTCTGGTCGTACGATGTGCGCGTGATAAGTGTGGCCAGGCGGGTCATACAGAGGTTACCAAGCACTGCAGAGAACTGTCAGATAAGACGAATAAGAAACTACTTCAGCAGGAGACGTAAAAATGTGACTTCACGCTTTGCACTCCATGTCTGCAGACACTAAGCCCCGTAGCGAAAAATCCGTTCGTTCGTTATTGCTCTGATTTTACTTCAAAGTCAAAAGCGACATCAAATATTTCTTAGTTGGATGAGCGTAGCGAGCGTAGCGAGCGAAGCGAAGATTCCATTTCACTACACTGGAGAAAAAAATCCGGAATGTTTTTCTTTCTTTTTTTTTTCTGTATGTATTATTGTGTGTTTGTTAACACGATTCCGGATAAACCGATACTCCAATTGTGATGACATTTTATGGAGGCCTTCGAAATCTCTGAACTTAGAACTGCCACGTTTTTGAGCGCAATCGAAAAAAATTTCTCATGAAAATCGCAATTTTATGATTTTTTTCGATCTTTAAAAAATTTCTTCGACTTATAACACCTACATGCTTAATCCGATTTTAATGATTTTTTCACAGAACCTTAATTTCACGAATTAAGATATTCTTGTGAAATTTGAGCGCAATCGAAAAATTATTTCTCATGAAAATCGCAATTTTACGATTTTTTTTCTTTTTTAAAAATTACGATTAATAAAAAAATAAAGTAAATTTTTAATTTAATTTAATTTAATTTTAAAAAAATCTTCGACTTAGTTATAATTTTTTCACAGAACAACAGAAAATCCGCATAACACATGGCAGCTCAATGCACCAATTACGCTCATCCAACAACGCGGCGGGACTTAAGCGTTTTCCTAGTATCTACGCCTTATCACTCAAATAGGTAGAACATATTTGATTAAAGTGGTAGGCCTACTGTCCAACATAGCATTAACTGATTTTATAATTAAACTTCGTTTTATAATTGTAACGAATTGATTTTTAAAAGTGTCATGAAAACAGAATGAATTCTCGAACGCACTATATTATTCAATGAAAATGCTACAAAAACGAGATTTCGCTCACAAACTAGTCTTGCTAAATACTTTAGACAAGTTGACGAACAATGTCTTCAACAATGTCGTCTCGTCTCCATTGGACTGCATGTACGGACCACACCGGCGAGTCCCATGCAAGTACAGGTCGTAAGAGTTTCTCAGCCCTGGACTGCGATTCTATAACTCTGACGGAGTTGGACCCAGGCGTTTCCAACGGTAATCGTCTCTGTTGTAAGTGATCGACCCAGTTGAGGTCGATATCGTTGCGATATAATCCGTGACAACCGAGTCCGACTCGGTTATATTTGTATAAAATGGTGGATGATAAGCCTTGGCCTACACGTAAACACAACCAGATTATTAACTTTCTCAAACGAATAACAATAGTATGCTCAAAGAAAACCTACCTCTAGTAAGGGCCTACCCCTGAGAGTCCCGTGCGTTCCCTTTTTTCATAAAATTATACCATTTAAATCCAATTTCTCCCCGATTGGAAATAATACACACATCTATGTCATTTCGAATATTTGACAACTGACTGTGAATCATTTGTTCACATTTGACTGTCCACTGCCATGTAAATCATACCTTTCGACCTCGACGGAGTCGGTCCCGTGACAGAGTTGAACCCGTGAAGTTACTGAATAGGGGCCCAGGACAAGAAACACAAGACAACTGAAACATTATAGAAACAAATTGCTCGTGTTTCGTTTTGTTCTGTTTTGTACCCTACTTGGCACGGTACCAACATTCACAGTGCACTTTGTGTAGTTTCAACTAGATTTTCGTCGGCGATGTCGCGGGGATTTGCTTTCGTGTTTCATAATGGATTACCATAGAGCGGGCTGGAGCCATCATTAATTAATCTTCGCAAATAGCAGACTGCAATCTTACCTTGTGAAACGCATTAAAAAGACATCTGAGTTCTAAGGCTTTATATTCAAATTTAGCATAAACGCATTTACTAGGCTAGGTATTAGGACAAGAGTATTAAAACCTGTACACGAAACAGTTTTCCCCTCCTTGCCAAATACATTTAGCATACGGTCGCTCTTTGCAAGGTCCGGTATTAGATAGAAGAAAAAGAATGTCTATTTTTTCTGAATTCCAGTATATTCGTATTTCGAGTTAGGAAAATCTCAATTAATCTTAGTCAGGATTGCCTGTGACGAGAATTGATTGAGAATTGAATTGGCGAGCTCCTGAGCTAGTACCTCGTGTACACTAGTGCTAGCCACCTCTATCGCAAACATTTACATTTCCCCTTATTAACAATTTTTGTTTTTAATAATGTATATTTTGTAAATTGTAATTTATTATTATAATTAATGCAATTCTATGGTGTGTCCAGTCCAGTTTCTCTGTGTGTGTGGTGACTTGATCGCAACGATTTGGAAGGCGTTTGTCCAGTCTAGTTGTTATGCTTGCACCAAATACATACTCAGCGAAGTAGCTCGCATCATACTTTTACAAAACGGGTAAAAGTGTAAAACCTGCCAATTGTCATATTAGGGGCCTATATGGAATGTCATTGTGACGGCTTCTCCAGCCACCGTCTTTCACACATGACACATTTCTTGCATCGACACATTATTTATGCCACCACGAATGTTAATTCGTAAAGTTTCTTGCGTTATAATAGGATGCTAATGATGAGTTTAAATTCTATGGCCGCAAAATTGACAAGTATTGGGCGGGGTTCGCACGAAATGAAAATGTGGCGAAAGTTCCTAATTTATGGATAAGGATTTAAATAAATTTAAATAAAATTGAAGTGACAATAACTAATAATTATTCTACGATTCAAATTCATGCTGATATTAAATTCAGCCAGAAGGCATGTTATCTATTAATATAATATACATAATGTAATAATCATACAGATAGTATGTTTAGGGGTCGTGATGGGAATGTAATGGGGATTTTATTGTGTGTATAAAAAACGCCCAGCCTTATTTAAAAAAATGTTTATCGATCGTTTTATTAAATTACTTTTAACTTACAATTTATTCATCATCAGCTGCTCTAGTCAGTAGTTTCAACATAATTGAAGAAAAAAGCTTGTGTAGAAGACTGAATAAGTGGTCGCAAATAATCAGTTTTTGTCTGTTTTATGCGTCTTATTTGTAATCTGATATCATTATTTTCACTGGGTCACGGCTAAGTCGTTGTGCAAAAGTTTACTTTGAAGTACTCCGCCTGCCATGCAGCGAGATCGTGTACAGGAATATATCCGAGTTCCACGTGTGGTTCAACCGAGTCAGCGACGCAGAAATAAGGCCGCTCAAAATCAATGCCAAGTTGTGGGCAGTGCAGCGTAGACTATTTACTTTGGGATATGGATTGCATAATGGATGGCGACGCACCATCCCACGCCGTTCTTTTATCATCGTTACAGGTCACCCGTACTTGAAACATTAGCGATGACTCAATTGTATCTTTGGACACTTATATTTAAAATAGATATTTGGCAGAGAAAAACTAACAGATTTTATATTATCTAGGTTTAGAATCTGCAACCTTGGTTATGTGTCGGTCCTCTCTTACAAATGGTTACAACCTCAAGTGTTTCTTATATAATACTATTCGAGCAGATAACTGCGGCGTTAAGTGATTAGCAAGGTTCTAGCGAGCGAGATTCGCAAGAATTAGGTTAAACCATATAATTGTAACATTTATGTTTACCCTTAAGTTTACCTAAAATCTCACTACTTAGGACGTATAGCATATCACTCTGAAAATCAAATCACATCCTTAACCCACAATTTCGGGAATTTTCACAACGCCAGTTCTAAAATTGTCCCCCATAGATGTAAAAGCGTGAGATAGAATGATGAAGGGTTAAATTAGAAATCAAATCTGCGCTGACCAAATTAACAGTTATAAAATTGTAATTTTTTATTTTAATAATAATAATAATAAGCAGTCACACTTTTAATAAAATATGCTACCCACACCCAACCCGCGACCGCCACTGAAAGTTTTGCCGCAATCCCCCTTGAAGTACGAGTTTGCTGATAAGAACCATAAAATATAATCTAGTAACAATCCGTTGGATGATAATGTTCACCTAGGCTGAAATTAGAAAATGGGTCCGGGCACGGCTGGCGAAAAACTTTTACTTTACGTATGTTTGTTTAGGTTATTTAATGTAGGGTCAGTTGCATCTAAATACCTACTAAATAGCTGAAAACGAGAGCGTGTTAAAATAAAATGTTTCACTGGGTCGTCGTCTCTGACATTTTATCGTATACTCAAAACAACACACTTTCTCTAGGCTGCATCCACAATGCGCTTAGATATAAACTTATAAAGGTACTTCTCCTTGACTAGTACGTTTCAACATTATAGTGGATATTATAACAACTAGACTTTTTTAAATGTGTTTATTGGACATTATCACTGCTCTTTATCAATATTTATTTGTGCATCTAGATCCAATTCAACGTAATGTATATTTGATGTTGTCAATAATCTACTTCTTGTAATTTTCTCATCTTCACCAATTTTTGTGATCTAGTGCTACTGTATATTTTATTTTTGTCATGTTTTTATTTTATTTTCATCAATTGTGTTGGCAGATATGTTTCTGGTCATTTTGTTTATTTCTTCTTTTATATGCCCTATGGATTGTTGTTAATTTTCCTTTGTCAACCTTCAGTTTGAAAAAGATTTTTGAATAAAAGTCGAAATATCACAAATAAATATTAATAAAGAGCAGTGATATGTCCAATAAACACTTATTTAAAGAATAAATACTTGTTCTACTAGTTTTTTTGTTGTCTAGACTAGACTTGCTAGGCCTATGTTCATCAATGATTGGCGTACATTTCAAATGAACTACCACTACACCGACAAAGAGAGCTCGTTTTTTTCAATCTTGCATAATTATGCATATAGGCAGAGAGTAGTAAATCAAGGATCGGAAAGTATAAAGTATTGTTTCTAACAACTCTTATTGGGCTCCCCTTATTTTATCATCTATTGCGATGCACCATTTGAATTTTCAGGTACAACTTTAGTATAATCAATAGGTTGTATTTAATTGCTTCCAATTTTTTTTTATTGACAATAATTTTCTGTGCCTTGGAGGCAATAGCTTTGGCTGAAAGGTCCAAATAAAAAAGTACAGATAAGTACACGGTTTTACACTGTACTACAAGAAGGAAATTTAGAATGTAATTGGTAATGTTTTACATTACTATTATTATTTCGTAAGATAATTAAGATAACATGACAGTGTTCAGCATCACTCACACGGTCTGTCCGATGTGTGAAAGGTCAAGGAACTCAAAATGGCAAATTACAGGGCAGTAAAAAGTGTCAGAATTTGCGACGCAGACGTCTTCTTCTGGTTTGTTAGCTACAGTATTTCCAGACGTATAATCATGAACTCTAATCAAGTGTCGCCTGTCGCGTTAGTTTTTGTTGATAATTCCTATACATTATTAGTTTGATGATAGTTGTTTTTTTAACAGAAAAAAAAAATCGTTAGTTCACCAAATTTTAACGTTATGACGTGAAAATCGTAAAACATGTTATTAAACTTAAATATAGCGTACAAGCAAGGCCTACGTATATTAGATCAGCCCATTGCTTCACGATACTGAATATAATTTGATCAACTTGTTCGTTGTTGTTTTAACAAAGCCCGAGTGGGGGTGAGTTCAGTTGTAAGCCTACTTCAGAAGCGTTGTTCGGGTGTTCTGGCGTTGAAAATGACACGTTTCTATTTTTAAGTAGTTTTATTTTCAGGGTACATGAACAGTGTATTGTACACTTGACCATCGTGCATAGCATATTATTTTTAAATTGCATTATAATATGTGTTAAAGTAACATTTTACATCCCTAAAAAATACACTTTAGCCTCAAAAACAATAATTAATGTGTTGGAACTTATACCGAATTTACTCAAACATATTTAAACACACTGTAAATGAACTTGTGTTTTGCCATCAGATTGGTGGCAATTAACATGGGGACATAACTATGGAAATATTTTTTTAACATGTAATTTGAACGAGATCACGAAGAAGAAAAACTACACTGGCTTCATATGGATTGTGGTCGCACATCTGTCGCTGGCATTAAACTAGCGGCAAAACAACTCTATTTTTAAATGATTTTAATTAAATGGTTTTTACTAGGGATGACATCGGGTACCCGGGTAAAAAAAAAAAAAAAAAAATTTTAATGATAAATTGAATGAGATTGCACTTGTTGTCTCGTTAGTCGTTACCTTATCTCAAAACGTAAACATAAAACATCAGCGAGAGTCTTGGCCGGGCCAAGAGACAAGCAAGCTAGCGGGTGGAGTTAGTTATTGGGACTTGAGGGCACAAAACAGTTAAGTGAACAGTGCCCATCGAGGGCGGGGGGGGGGGGGGGAACGGCCGGACAGCGTTGTGCAACTAGAGTAGTGGGCTAAAAATAACTTTTGCAAAAAAAATCAATTTTTTTTTATTTTTTATTGCGGATCGGGGAGTCGACGTCCTACCCGGGTCCAAAGGCTGCGTAAAAACTTTTTACGCAGCTTCTGGAAGTCTCGTATGTAGCCTACAATGTGCCTAATAATATTCTACACATTTATTTCTAGAAGGGGTCATATTTATTTATTTATTTTAAATGTGCAATACGTTGTGAACTGGACATTTTTCTTCTTACTTCTGACATTGTGTCAGTTCTATAGTCCCGTTTATGCATGCAAGGGTTTCATGACAAGTATTCGCAACTCCCTGAAGCCACTGCCAGTTAATATAATTTTATTGAAGTAGATTGATATGAGATTATCCATAAATCAGAGATAATAGGTAAACCGAAAGAAAGGTCACGATTATGTTCATTAATATTATAGAAAGATGATTGTGCAGAGTCCTAGGGTGTTATTATAATATGCAGTTTAACTGGATGGTCTCAAGTCTGAAGCATACTTAAAGAGCCATACCCAAACGCAAATTGGCAAAGCCGTTAGTTGATAGGAAATGTTTTAATTGAGTGACCCTGAGTGCTCTCCGCCAAGGAAGTTCTACGACCTTGATCTCGAGATCGTATGACGTAGGCAATCCCCTGGGGGTGGAGGTTGAGGCTAATAATCTCATCCATAACAGTAACAAAGTGGTGATAGGAAAGTTCAAGAGGGGCCTGAGGTTATCGGATATTATCACGCTTTCTAGGAGTAATTATTGTGGGATTAGAAGACGGCGAAGACTATCGAGTCTAGAACACTATTCAGATATGTGTAACACGGCTGTGTAACATCAGGGTGGAAAGCTATGGGAAAAGTGTATATCTTCGACACGTAAAGGTCACTCATTGCGTGATTCAGATAAAATGTACATTATATGTCATAAATTAAGCAAGTAGCCTAGATCTTGACCAATGTTTTCCTTATTTAATTTACAACAAATCTTATAGGAACTTAAAAATTGATGTAAACATATTATCGTATTGTTACCAAGTTTGTCTTTATAGCTGCAAACAAAATTAGATATAGACCCCAAATGGTTCAAATCCGTTCAATCGTCTCCATTATTGGATGAGCGTAGCGAGCGAAGCGAAGATTCCATTTCACTACATAGGAGAAAAAAATCCGGAATGTTTTTTTTTTGTATTTTTGTGCGTTTGTCCACACGATTCCGGCTAAACCGATACTCCAATTGCGATGAAATTTAATGGACGCCTTCGAAATCTCTGAACTTAGAACTGCCACGTTTTTGAGCGCAATCGAAAAATTATTTCACATTAAAATCGCAATTTTACGACTTTTTTCGATTTTTCAAAGATTTCTTCCACTTATAACACCTACATGCTTTATTGATTGTTATGATTTTTTCACAAAACCCTTAATTTTATGAATTAATATATTCCTGTGAAATTTGAGTGCAATAAAAAAATTATACCTTATGAAAATCGCAATTTTAAGATCTTTTTTTATCGTTTTAAAAAAACATTTCTTCGACTTAAAACATCTACATGCTTTATCCGATTGTGATGATATGTTCACATAACCTCAATTTTATTAATTTATATATTTGTGTAAAATTTGAGCGCAATCGAAAAATAATCTCACGTGAAAATCGCAATTTTACATTTTTTTGTTTAAAAAACATACGCTCATCCGACAACGCGCTTGAAAAAGCGTTTGCGAAGCTTCCTAGTTGTATCTAGGCTACTTACAGCTGCAAACAAAATTTCACTTCAAGAAGGATAGTACAGAATGTCTTTTGTGACTCTGGGGGTAAAGTGGATTGCGATAGTCTCGGCAGAATCGGGAATTTTCTTCAAACCCGGCACCTCCACCAATTGTAATTTTTTTAAAATTAAAATCCATAGAAATGTATTGTATTTTTAATTGCCATTCAATAAGGATAGTACAGAATGTGTTTTGTTATTCTGGGGGTAAGGCAGATTGCGGTAGTCTCGGCAGAATCGGCAATGTCTTCAAACCCGGCACCTCCACCAATTGTTTTTTAATTAAAATCCATGGACAAGTAATGTATGGTAATTTTTAAAAATTAAAACCCATGGACATGTGAAGTCCATGGGTTTGCCCTTCAAGAAGGATAGTGCAGAATGTGTTTTGTTACTCTGGGGGTAAGGCAGATTGCGGTAGTCTCGGCAAATCGGGAAAGTCTTCAAACCCGGCACCTCCACCAACTCTATTTTTTTAAAATTAAAATCCATGGACATGTAATCCTACATGGTACTAATAGTAACACACACAAATAATTCAAATGAAACTCAATACAAAATGTCAATTGCAATACAAATACCGGTGCATACAAATTATTGTTATAAATATGCCTACATATTACTACTATACATTACGAAACTCTTAAGTGGCGGTGTTTAAAAATTAATCAAGTGAATAAAAAAAATCCCAGCAAGCAAGTACTTTTTGAGGTGAAACTTAAATGGTTTCTTATCCATTTCTTTTTTTGTGGGAGATTATTGACGAATAATTGAAAAACGTTGAATAATATTTTTCAACTTTGGATCCCTGTTTTGAGTACTCCCGTACGCGTACACATTGTTTTTTTCCGAATCAAGGTGGAGTACTTGCTAAATCTTATTTTTGGGTACGTAAGTGATTATTGTTACGTCCATTATGTGCTACCACCGACATTCGGAACAATTTCAACAATATACAATACATTTAAAACCATTTTATAATTTGTTTTGAAACCATCACATAAACATTTTGTTTGGTACCTACAACGTCCTAACTGCAAATGTATGTAGATAATTAACATCATGTTCATCTTCAACTTTGCTTGATTATTTTTAATTAAGTACATTCCTAACTCTACAATCGGAATTTCCAATAGTTGCTTTTCCCTCCAAATCATGAAAGATATCTGGAATAAAACAGTATGTTCTCATTTGCATAGACGAAGTATAATATATAATCCAAGCTACCGATGGTTTCCTCAAAACTAAACCTCTGATATGGAAATGTCTCGATTGTGTCGAACTTCCCCTAACTTTATCTGTGATTTTGTGTGACACAATCATGTACACGATCAACATTGCATAATAATTCACAATTGTCAAGTTTTCGGGTGGTAAGCTTTCATTATAGTATGGACCTACTATAAATGCCGGTCTTGTGAATGGATGGCTCGAACATTATTGTCAACTATAATATCCTACAATGTTTGACTCGTGAATGGTACTGAATTGCTGGGACTTTAGTCATTTGATCGTTCACTCAATTAATGACGTAAAGCGTAGTATATTTGGCAGATGCATGCAAGGGTAGACCAATATACAACAGCTTATTAAAGAACCTGATTATTTACTCAACACGTTGCTGTTTGTCACTTTGTGTTTATTTATAATATTAATTTATTTTAAAATGTATGTTATTGTGGAGACAATGAATGAATGCTTAGTTTGGACCCCCATAATGGTGGATAAGGAATAGAAGAGGACGAACGGGCCTCAAACTTAGCATACATTGGTACATAGGCCTATAGGTTATTTCGGAACAATTAACATTTTTTTCCTACTCCTCAGTCCCTTGCCGCCTGACAATGACCACGATGCAATCCCTTTCAAACGCCTACGAACTAAATCCCAGGTAAAATCATTTGATTAATACTTTTTTTTTTTTTTATCCTTCCCCATTTCCAAACTAGTGTTCAGGTTGGGGGGAGCGTTTGCTCCATTTATTCAAGCTATTTTGGCTCTTAGCTGCCGGTTAGCCAAACCTGACACAAACTACTTCAGCCTCCTCTTCATCGGACAACTCTTCCATATCCTGCTGCATTTTTACCAAGTCTCTCCATTTCTCTTCCGATCTTCCCACCATCTTCCCAATTCTACATCTACCCAAGATACGTCTCTCTCTTCTACGCTTTGTTTAATTTGGTCTATCCACCATCTCTTGGTCTTCCTACTTTTCTTTTATTCCCTGTTAACCTTGCAAATTCTCTTCTTGTATTCTTTCATTTTCCATCCTTTTCATGTGTCCAAACCATCTCAGTCGCTCCCTTCCAATACGCCACCTCAAACTTTCAACACCCAGTTCCTTCCTTATCACACTACTTCTCACTTTATCCATTTTAGTTAACCCCAATACACTTCTAAGAAATTTCATTTCTGAGGCAACTAGACGATTTTCACATTGTTTTCCCAGAGTCCAGGTCGCTGAAGCATACGTCAGTATTGGACGAAATATAGTTTGTAAAGTAGCAGCTTGCATTTTCTAGGCATATCCTCATTCCATAACAGTTTTCCTTACAGATTGGTAGAAACCTCTGCTAGGTTAACCCTTCTAGATATTTCTTGGTCAATTTTAGCGTTACTACCTAACATACTGCCTAGGTATTTAAACTCTAACTTTCTCCTTATCTCTTTGCCTCTTAAAACTATTTTCTTCTCCTTCGGCCGATACTTCTTTGCCATTATCAGTTGCTCACTCTTACTTTGACTTAACTTCATGTTGTTTGCTTCTGTAACCTTACTCCATGCATCTACTCTACGTTGCACTTCTTCATGAGACTCACCCCATACAACAATATCATCTACAAAGATCATTGTTTTCGATTGATTGGTCTCTTTCCGGCTCTGCTTTCTCTGAGCATAGCATCATCACCACTATAAATAAAAGTGGCGACAATACACTGCCTTGCCTCAGACCAACTCCACCTTGAACCATTCAGTTCTTCCATGGCATGTTTGTACACAACTCTTTCCATTCACGTGCATGGTTTTAATACGTTCTATAAGGTCATTGTCTACATTAAACGCCTGCAAGGATGCCCAAACTGTATCCCTTGGTACAGAGTCATATGCTTTTTCAAGATCTAAGAACACCATGTTCATGGATTCGTCCTCCTCCCACCGACCTTCCATTATTTGACGTACAGCAAATAAGAGATCTATTGTGGATCTGCCAGGTCTACAACCATACTGTTCCTCTCTCAGCAACAATTCAACATGATCTCTTAACCGTCTCTCGAGCACTCTCTCGTACAGTTTCGCCACCCTGACTCATGAGTGATATGCCTCTGTAGTTCTTACAACCTTGCGATTTCCCTTCTTAAAAATTGGTACAATCACACTTTTAGTCCAGTCATCTGGGATTTCTTTATACTTCCAAACTGAATTACTACTCTCCACATCCATTCTACTCCACTCTTACCTGCTGCCTTCAACATCTCAACTGTAACTTCATCAGCTCCTGGGGCTTTTCCATTTTTCATCCGTTTGATTGATTCTTCTACTTCGAGTCTTGATATTTCAGTTTCCACAATTTCCTCTTGCTGCTGAATGTTCACTTTTTTCCTCATTTTCCTTTAATGTTCGTACACTATTCACTTCTCCTAAACTTCCCTCGTTACCTTCTCCAACATTGAGTAGATTCTTAAAATATTGATACCATTCCTCCTTTAGCTTGCAAGGGTCAGTAATCAATTCACCATTTTCATTTAACATGAAGTTCTGCACTTCTTCATTTCTCCGCTTCCTTTTAATTAACCCATATAACATCTTCTTATGCCATGATAATCTGCCTCCAATTTATCCGCAAAAACCTTCATCGATTTCTTTTTCTCATTTTCTATGACTCTTTTTACTTTTATACTTACACTGCTGGTATAATTTTACATTTTCTTCAGACCTGATATTCTCTTTAACCTTCCATGCTTCCTGTTTTTCTCTTATAACTTTTTTTACTTCTGCATTCCACCATGGAGTTTCCTTTTCCCTCCTTTTCCCTTTAGGTCTACCACACACTACCTCAGCACTGGACACCAATACATTTCTCATTGCATTCCACTCTTCTTCTACTCCCAATAAGTACCAACAGGTAATTTCTGCATTACCAAACTTTGATATTCTTTCCTCAAATCATCCTGTTGGAGTTTCCACACTCGTATTCTTGTATTCTGTTTTGTGGGTGGGTTTCTTGGACGAACTATATCGAGAGATGCAACCAATAACCTGTGGTCGCTATCTAGAGATATATTTGGATATACCCTAACATCATTCACCATTTTCATTACTTCTTTGCCAATACAAAAGTAGTCAATCACTGATTTATGTTCCCCATCCCATGAGTATCTTGTTATTTGGTGGAGGTCCTCTTTTGAAACCAACTATTGGCTATTTTTAGCCCGTTCCTAGCACAAAAACTGAGCAGATTTTCCCCTTCTTGGTTTCTTTCGCCATATCCAAAGGGGCCCAAAACATCCTCGTTGCTTATACGGCAATGCCCACCCTTGCATTCATATCTCCCATTATTATTATTTCACCAGTACCATTACACATTCCTTCCAGTTCCTCCAACCATGCATCTTTTTCACTTTTTGAGAGACCTCCTTGGGGAGCATAGCATTGTATGATTATTAAATTGTTCTTTTGTATGCACAATTTCAATTTAATAATTCTGTCACTAATGTGTGTAATATCCACAATGTAATCTGTGATAGCTGGACTCAGAACAAAACCCACTCCATTTTTCCCCTGAATTTCCACCAGACCACACCAGTTTGAAATCACCTCTTAGTTTTTTTCTCACCCTCTTTCTTCCATTTTGTCTCACTCAGACCCAATATATCTAACCCTTTACTCTTCATTAAATCAAATATTTCTTCCACTTTTCAGTCAAAGTGATTATGTTTAGAGTGCCAAGCTTGATTCTTTGCCGTTATTTGCATTAGTTTCGTTTCCTATTATCTTCAAACCTCGATGTTATCTCAATACATTCATTAGGTTCCTTTTCGTTCGTAATTTCTTGGTTTATTTGTTTATTCCGTTTAAGTCATTATCATTTTGTATAATACCTCCTTCAGTTAAAAGATCTTCCACTGGCAATGTTATCTTTCCCTCTTCCAAAATAATACCTCCTTCAGTTAAAAGATCTTCCACTGGCAATGCTATCTTTCCCTCTTCCAAAATAGTCTGGTTTTGAAAAAATGTAGGTTTACTGCTGATCCCAAAACCCATTCTGTTTTCTCTGATATACTCAAAAGGGTTTTTTTCGGCTTTCGTGGTATTTTCCCTGCTTGTATGAGCCAAATACTGAAATCCATTTGAGTAGTTATTCCTTATGCACCTGTCTTGAATCTGGATAAACTCAGCCCCAAATGTTTTCCACGAGTTCTCTCAGCTCCCCATTCAACCATCTTCCTGCCCCCTGCAACCCACACATTTTAACATGTGTTTGTGGACCATATGCTAATGTTACTACTATCAGTAGTTCTTTCGCGTCTGCCATTATCATCTCCCTGTTTCGAGCAACCCCGTATGTCACTGCTCCCAACACATAGCACAACTGTTCTTGGTTTTGTCACACCTCCCTCCATATCATCATCTTGGATTAACTTTCCTAATTCTTTTATCCTTATACCTGGATATATTTCAACTTTATAACCTTTTTGATACCATTCTTGTGCCATATCACTTTGTATATCCCCCAGCAATAATTTACTAGTTCTAGGCTACTTTTATTTTGTTTCAGTATAGGAAGCACAACATTCTGCGTTACCTCAGTCTCTTTCCTAGGGCTATCTCTATTTTCCTCGTGTCCCTGTATTTCGTTATAATCCACATACATACTTGTACTTCTATGTGTTAGATTTTGAGTATTTTTCTGTTTTATCAGAAGCGGTTCATACATACATCTTCGGAATTTTTATAATTTGTTTGCCGTCTTCCTACTTCTTGTGCTGTTTCCCCGTTTGATTGCATTCCATTTTTTCGCATCTTCCTCCTCCTTCTTCTTCTTTTGTTCTACTTTTTCTTCCTCTCCTTCTTCTTTTTTCCCCCCGTCTTCGTCTTCGTCTTCGTCTTCTTCTTCGTCTTCGTCTTCGTCTTCGTCTTCGTCTTCGTCTTCGTCTCCGTCTTCTTCTCTTTTTCCTTTTTCCTTTTCCCTTTTTCCAAGTACTTCACCCTTCTCTCAAGCTCCCTCTCTCTTTTTCTCTTGTACATTTATTATATTTCTCAATCTACGTATTTCTTTTTTCAACTTTTCTGTGACTTCGAAAAGCCATTTATTTGTCCTCCTATGTAAGTAAATGTTGCCACAATTCCTTTCACAATTCCAGACTTCAATCCTTTATTTTTCTTTATAGAATTTCCAATCCCCCATCTCTCTTTCCTGAGTTCCTTTAGGATCCATCTTTCTAGTTTCCTAGTTTTATCACTTCCCTCAGTGCTGTCTCCTTCAATTGTGATATTAATATCAGTATCTGGGCATGCGCATGAAGTGGGCTGTTCTGATCCACCACTAGGCTCTACTCTTAGATTTAGTTCTATAGGTAGGCTTACATTTACAGTTCCCAGGTCTATTTGCTCTATTCTGCATTCTACTTCCACTTCACCTCCTGCATCCATATCTGTAGACCCATATGCCAGGCCTATGACATCAGTTGTACATTTTGGGGTTTCATCATTTGGGCATTTGTGTAGAGGGATCATGGTGTGCATACTAGGCTCTACTCTGAGATTTAGCTCCTTAGGTAAGCCTAGGTCTACTATTCCCAGATCTACTTGTTCTAATCCATAGTCTACTTTCATTTCACCTCCTAGATCTACATCTGTAAAAGCCTGTTCCATGACAGCTGGACATTTGTTTATGTGGTTCTGATCCACCATTCCAGTTCCTATGATCTTACTTTTCACACACAATTTACATTCCCATGTACTTTCTCCGGATATCTCTTGTTTCTTTTCCTCAGCACAAGGGAAATGTGCCCATTGCTTGCAGTTAACACAATCCAGCCCCACCCTGACTCCCCTTTTACACACTAAACACTTATTTCCTACATTCGTCCTCCTTGATTTTGTGTCACTCTTGACAGCACTTTTCCTCAGCTTAGCCTTGGCCAACATTCTACTTTCGTTTGTACTCACCAATTCTTGATGGATTTTCTCAATTTATGGACCAAAATGTTCCTTGTGATCGATTATTCCAAGTTCCACACTTAAAACACCATCTTTATCGTACAATATAGCAAAAAACTAAATTTTCCTACCATAAAAAACAAAACTCCATCTAGTTGTTTCTCCGGTTACCATGGTACTAAAACCATGGTAATTATTATATTTTACAAATTCGTATTAGTATTTGATATATTCAACAAATAAGCGAAATTGATTCCTGAATTGCGATTTTTTGTTCATATTTTCCATGGCAACGTCCAAGAGTATAACCGTTTTAAAAATGTTGTTTCTTTGAGGAACGAGTGCTCGCATAGCATAAAGAAAAGCAATCACTGTTATTCTAATCTAACTTTTTTCTGCGAATGTGAACGTATGTGTGGATACATAACATTGGACGCTTGTAGCTACACTGTAAAAACTTAAATAAGTATAAAGAACTATCTAATATAATAACACACTTTAAAATAAGTTACATCTCACTCATTATAAGTAAAAACAATTACAACTAGAACGTAAGAAATAAAAATGACTGCGCAAAAAAGATAGACACGCCATTTGTAATGACACCATAACCGCCATTCAAAATAATGACAACCGCATAACGTGCGATAAAACTAAGAAAACAGTTAGGAAGTTTGATAACATTATGAAAATATTTCCGCCCTTCCATTGTTTTTGTAAAGATACGATCCAGCGATCAAGGTAATTATTTCGACGTATGTATCTCCTACGCAACCAAAATTAGTTTCCTGCGTTGTTGTGCGCCGTGCAGAGAACTCGACCTAGAATCTGCCCTCATCAGGCGATACACACCTGTCGCCTACAGGTCTGCATTTAACACTGGCTGCAGGCCAGATGCACGTTTGGTCTACTTAGGGCTTGGAGTTAGTTAAATTTAATTAATTTTTAATCAACGGTTTTAACTATGATAATGACCGTGAAAGAATGATCTTGTCGGCACGTTATAAATAAAATATTTCCACACTATAATTACTCAAGGTTTGTGGCCTTGACCTTGGGCAATAAAACTACGTTAGACCGCTGAAAAACTATGCCGTAAGCTAGTTATTGCGTTGTCCGAATTAACTACATTATAAATAGGACCACAACGAAAAACATTTGATATTTGGATTATTATTATTATTATTTATTTTCAATTGTCATGACATAATACACATTACACAAAACAATATATACCAGTCAAACAATTGATGGTAGTGAGAATTAGAGCATGCCCCATATCACATAATAATATGTGTCTCACTACAATTTACTTATATATACGTCTATTATGATACATAAATGATACAACTAAATAACTATGAATGATATTCTACAGTGATGGATGCGCTTATTGTAATTGATGAGATTTGGATGATTGATGGTAATTTACACTAGCCTATACATTGTGAATGTATGTGCCTGTCTGTGCGTGTTGACTAGTGTGGTTGTCGGTGTGCGTGTGTGTGTGTGTGTGTGTGTGTGTGTGTGTGTGTGTGTGTGTGTTTGTTTCGCATACGTTGCGAGATCATACGGGTGAATACACAACAGAGCTCCGAGATCATTTTTCAATCCGAGATCAGACCCCCTGATCTCGTTTGTTTTTGTTGCATATCTTGACAGGTAATGCTCATACGAGTATTTATATGCAATTTGAAGCATGATCTCGTTTTGAGTGTGTATACGAAATTTTAGTTCGCGAGTGTACCCACCAGGGCTGCGCTGCAATAGCGCCTATACACACGGTTCACACACCGTACAAACATCACGCATTGTTCGAGATCATTTTCAAATTTGAATCAGCCAATCAAATGCTTTACACAGTATGGTGTTCCACGCACGATTAGAGATCATTCCGAATGGTTTTTAAATTTGAAATATTTAAGCATCCAATCAGATGCAATACACAGTACAATGTTTGACAACCACGTTTTAGAGATCATGCGAAGCCTTTTTAATTTAAAATGTTTCAAGGGCGTCCAATCAAATGCAATACACATAATGACATTCCAGCTGCTTAAGAGATCATTCCAAATTATGTAATTTTGAAATAATCTACATCATTTAAATAAGGGTATGGATGCGTTGGTACAACGCACGCCAACACAACATATTTTCAATCACATGCGGAGCCAACTATATTCTATCTACAACGCCATCCCCATCTAAAATATGGGGACACACCGACTAAAAATCCCAAACTTACTTCTTGAAGAACGTTTAAATAAATAATTAATTATATATTTTGTTTTTTGGGGGGTAACTCTCGCCAACACAAGATATTTTTAATCACTTGTCAGAAACCTATATATTTTATCTACGTTAGACCATCTAAAATTTTGGGTACATACCGACTCCACATACCGCTTACTTCCTAAAGAACGATAAATAAAATAAAAATTATATATCTGTTGGTGGTGCTTAACTCTCCCCAACACAACATATTCTAAATCACATGTCAGCCACCTATATATTTATCTACGTCAGACCAACTAAAATATGGGTACATACCGACCCCACATACCACTCATTTCCTGAAGAACGTTTAATAAAATAATATATTATATACTCTTTGGGTGATGGTAAACTCACCCCCCAACCACAAGATACTTCAATCACATGCCAGCCACCTATATATGTTCTATCTAAAAACGCCCAGCCCATAAAATTTGGTGACCACCGACTCACAACTACCAAACTTCCTAAAGAACATTTAATAAAAACTAGGCCGCTTCGCGAACTCTTTTTCCAGTCGCGTTTGATGGATGAGCTTTTTAATATTTTTGTCTAATGATTACGATTTTAATTGGGATCTCATTACTGTATCTTCAGTAACAAAAACTTAACACCTGTAAAAGGCTTATAATAAAACCTTTATTTCTATGAATTTTCACAATTTCAATTTTGCTTTCAAAAGCCACTTCATTACCATATTTTATATCAATGTAAAATATGAACGTTGTAGCCCCTCCCGTTTGGTCAGAATCGGGTCACGAAAATATCGCGCTAAAAATCGAAAAAAAATCGTTTAAGTACGATAATCATAAGAATTTTTGATCGATTGTTACCCAAAAACGTGGCAAGTCTAAGTTCAGAGATTTCGAAGGTCCACTCCAATTTTCATCAAGATCGCATATGCCTTTTGCCAGGTAGGAGGCGAACAAACAGACAACAAATTTAAAACAAACAAAACACTCGATCTATTTTTCTTGGGGTTACAAAAGTGAAAAAAAAACGAAATGTTAAATTGAAGTCTTCGCTTCGCTCATCCAATAACAATCATCCCCGTTGTTGGTGGTTAACTCACCCCAAACCCAATACAACATAATATTCAATAACATGCGAGCCCCCTATATTCTAGGAAAGGTGGCAATACTTTCTGTATTTACAGCACAGTACATAAAAAATACAAAAACGGAGACAAACATAGAAAAGTAGTTGTAGGTAGAAACGAAATATCTTTATGGCAAACAGCCATCAAAACACATAAAGCAATACTGCAGCCCTCATCTGAGGATGAAATTTTGTCTAACTAGCAGTTTTTATTTCAAATAACTGATAGCCTTTTTTGCTCATAAATGACGGCGTTATTAGGGTTGATTCAGAGCTGCACTTGAAAACAGTTCTGTGCTGAGCTGGTACCCCTCAAAAATACAAAATGTATGTTTTTATGTTTTTTTTTATTTACGACTAGAAACAATTCATGAATTGTTATTATTTAATACAACCCATAAATTAAAAAATCCATCCCTATCGGTGTTCAAATTCCCGAGTCCCCCCACTACATAGAAACCCACGTCCTCGTAGACCCATACGCTTCGGACCAGGCCCTGATCGTCATTACCTTACGCGGGTTTATGAGCGAGGGTATATTTCTCGATTTGGATAGTCGGAAATACTCCATTCTCCAAAAAAATTATTCTATTTTAGTGCTTGAACTGCTTATAGTACCATGTTTAATTCGTCAAAGTGTGAATTTAATGGGGAAAACTTAATTTGATTCCATTAAAAGAAGGGGCAGGTTTTAGCCTGGATATTTAGAAGGTTCACTGAAAATGTTATCACGATCGGAGTAGCTATTTAGGTGGTATGGGTTTTTTTAAACAAGCATAACACACAAAAAAAACAAACACTTGCTGAACTATATTTCTCCGGGTAGTCATAACTGCACCACGCCAGTATTACGGGATGGGGGAGTGCGTTGCAATCATAACCGTGTATTGTGTTGTGCTTTTGTTTTATTTTATGGCGTTTTCCATTGGCATGAAGTCGGCGAGTGCAGAGATGTCATTGTTGTCAACCTCCACTTGAATAACATTACAAAACTGAACAAATGAAAAAGACAAGTGGCAATACAGTGCGCACTAGTGCGACCTGAGTGTGGCCAATGGAAAACGCCATTAATATCTATTTCTGGCTAACAATTGTCCTGGTTTTATCAAGAAGAGAAACAACTGTATAATATATACGCAACGACTACCGCTACAAGAAAGAATATGAAATATGAAAATCATTCGTGGCCTATTTACAAAAACAAAAAAACCCTGGAGAACCACATTAAAATAACATTGTGTGATAAACGAACATATTTCGACTGATTCGATCCAAATGAAAAAAGCGGCATTTTTAAGATGACTCGTTTAGCGTACTATGGTTTTGTCTGTGTAAATTTACCATTTTGCATGCTCAATGAGTCTACATTTAGGATTTAAAGTATGACAATAATAGGGGATGTCACACAATCTCGCACTTATTCCTTGTGGATATTCAAAGATATATGCATCAAAAATCAGATTCTGCACATCTAACAAGTTCATTCAATACAATATTAGAAATTGATCAATATAATATACGTATGGATTTGCAGTAGACAATATATGTGACACCTGCACACCATTCCTACCAGATGTCCATTAGAATGGACGTAACCCTTTTTTTTATGAATTAAAAATTTGGTTTTTGTGTTGAAGAGCTCGGCCAACTATTTTAAAAAAAGTAAAAAAGTCCCTTTAAAAATTCGCTTGATCGGCAAATCCAGCTCATTTCCCCATACCGTCTGGACCAAATTTTCAAACATCCAATTTTACAAAAAAAAAAAATTTGGAACGATGTTTAACAAGGGATGAGAACATGTTGCTATCAGATGACATTTTAGCATTCGAAATATTTTTCCCTGTGCAATGTTGGGAAATTACTACAAATTACCTGTTTGGAGGCATATTTATGGTCTGTTACTGAAAAAGGAAAGCATTATTGTTGAAATAAGCTCTGATTGCGCAATTTTCACATTCTTACTTGGTATTTTTGTGCAAACCATAACCCGATAGGACAAACGATATAAAGGTTACAGGTGATCCAGACTATACCTCTGCATTGTGCGTCAAGCATGGTTTTTGCTGAGCTCATCCAACAGTCTCAAGAAGGATGACTATTCATCGTCGTATCAGTTCCTAGTATTTATCGCAAGATTAATGTTATTGGATGAGCGAAGCGAAGACTTCAATTTCACCGACCCCCCAAAAAATTTAGCTCGGGTGTTTTTTTTTTTTTTTTTTTTTCGTTTTTTCCGTCTGTTTGTTCGCTCTCTACCGGGCAAACGGTATATGCGATCTTGATGAAAATTTGACACCACCCTCGTTTTTCTGAACTTAGACTTGCTACATTTGTGGGTACAAACGAAGAAATATTTCTCATGAATATCGTACTTTTACGATTTTTTCGATTTTTAGTCCGATATTTTTTGTGCCATTTGGCCAATTCTGACCAAACGGGTGGGGCTTCAACGTTTATATTTCACATGGACATTAAGGTAATGGTGATGTATTGCTTTCTGAAAAAAAGTTGAAAAAGTTAGCCAGAATCGAGAGAATAAAGCTTTTAATATACGTTTTTTGACTTTTGTGCGATATTTGTGCCATTTGGGCCAATTCTGACCAAACGGGTGGGGCTACAACGTTCATATTATACATGGACATTAAGGTTATGGTGATGTAGTACCTTTTGAAAGAAAAAGTGGAAAAATTTAGCCAGAATCCATAGAAATAAAGCTTTTAATACAAGTTTTTTACGGTTAAATAAAAACCAATTGACAAGAAACAAAAGAAACTTGACAACATTCACCTACAATGCGTAGGCAGCAAAACAAAGCACTTGCAAAAAATAAAGATATCCCATGCCAAACTAAAACCTTTAAAAGCTCATCCATCAACCGGCGGGGCTTTAAACGTTTTCCCAGTCTAAAACAAGGAACATTGAATCCCATATCGTAGTGCTATTCGGGCAACCTCACCTTCGGCGAACTAATGGAGCGGCGGGCGCACGGAGGTCTGGCGCGAACACTGATCCATGCAATAACTTCTTACTAAGAATTAAATGTGAAATAAATTGGGGTTCTAGTTAAATAATAATTGGATGAGCGAAGCGAAGACTTCAATTTCACCGACCCCCCAAAAAATTTAGCTCGGGTGTTTTTTTGTTTTTTTTTTTGTTTTTTTTGTTTTTTTTTTTTTTGTTTTTTTTTCTGTCTATTTGTTCGCTCTCTACGGGCAAACGGCATATGCGATCTGGATTGAAAATTTGACAGGACCTTCGAAATCTCTGAACTTAGACTTGCCACGTTTTTGGGTACAATCGAAGAAATATTTCTCATGAATATGTACTTTACGATTTTTTTCGATTTTTGGGCGATATTTTTGTGCCATTTGGGCAATTTGACCAAAACGGGTGAAGCTGAAACGTTTTATTTTTATCATGGACATTAAGGTTATGGTGATTTAGTACATTTTGAAAGAAAAAGTTTTAAAAAAGTTAGCCAGAATCTATAGAAATAAAGTTTTTAATATAAGATTTTGGTTTTTTGTACGATATTTTCGTGCCATTTGGGCCAATTCTGACCAACGGGGGGTTTCAACGTTCATATTATACATGGACATTAAGGTTATGGTGATGTAGTACCTTTTGAAAGAAAAAGTTGAAAAAGTTAGCCAGAATCCATAGAAATAAAGCTTTTAATATAAGTTTTTTACGGTTAATAATACCAATTGACAAGAAACAAAAGAAACTTGACAACATTCACCTACAATGCGTAGGCAGCAAAACAAAGCACTTGCAAAAGTAAAGATATCCCAAGCAAACTTAAAACTTTAAAAAGCTCATCCATCAACGCGGCGGGACTTTAGCGTTTTCCTAGTACTTTCGAACGTAAGCTTACTTGCTTACTTGCTTCGCCTCCTTTGTGAATGTTTTTAAGTGAATAGGATATACGTTAAATAAATAAATACATAAATACATAATAAATAAAATATTACTATTCCAAACTTTGTTAAACTACACTGATCATTGTTTTGCCTGCATCTATTTGATTAGTTTTATTTAGTTGTCCTCCTTTGTAATTTGTAAATCTCTTTTTTTATAAGCGCACTGCTACTGTATTCGAGCTTACTTGCTTCCAGGACATAAGGCAAGTAGAATATTGCAGATATTGTCATTGTGTCTTATTTGTAATGAAAGTGGTCCCTGAAAGAGGGAAAAGAGAGAAAAAAAAGGGATAATTGGATGAGCGAAGCGAAGACTTCAATTTACCGACCCCCCAAAAAATTTAGCTCGGGTGTTTTTTTGTTTTTTTGTTTTTTTTTTTTTTTTCGTTTTTCCGTCTGTTTGTTCGCTCTCTACCGGGCAAACGGCATATGCGATCTTAATGAAAATTTGACACGTCCTTCGTTTTCTCTGAACTTAGACTTGCCACGTTTTTGGGTACAATCGAAGAAATATTTCTCATGAATATCGCACTTTTACGATTTTTTTCGATTTTTAGTGCGAGATTTTCGTGACATTTGGGCCGATTCTGACCAAACGGGTGGGGCTACAACGTTCATATTTCACATGGACATTAAGGTAATGGTGATGTATTGCTTTCTAAAAGAAAAAGTTGAAAAAGTTAGCCAGAATCGAGAAAAATAAAGCTTTTAATATACGTTTTTTGACTTTTTGTGCGATATTTTCGTGCCATTTGGGCCAATTCTGACCAAACGGGTGGGGCTACAACGTTCATATTATACATGGACATTAAGGTTATGGTTATGTAGTACCTTTTGAAAGAAAAAGTGGAAAAATTTAGCCAGAATCCATAGAAATAAAGCTTTTAATACAAGTTTTTTACGGTAAATAATACCAATTGACAAGAAACAAAAGAAACTTGACAACATTCACCTTCGATGCGTAGGCAGCAAAACAAAGCACTTGCAAAAGTAAAGATATCCCACGCAAACTAAAACCTTTAAAAAGCTCATCCATCAACGCGGCGGGACTTTAGCGTTTTCCTAGTAATAATAACAATAATAGAGAGATGAAGAGGCCTGCTACCGGCATTAAAATGTTCACATAAAATGTACACAAAATTTGTTAGCACTTAAATGTAATGTAGGGCGCAGCATTGTACGCGACATTAGCAAATGCAAGTACGTAGTGCGCGTAGGGATGATGTTGAGCAAGGGAGAAATGAAAGCTTACATAACTAGTGAAAGTAGAAACTTAGAGTTAGTGTCGGGACATCGAGTGATTATTAACTATTAGTGGCAGACCAGTATACCACCAACCAGAAGAAGAAGAAGATGGTCTATACCGAGTACCCCTGTACTTTTTTCGAAAATCGAAAAAAATCGTAAAAGTACGATATTCATGAGAAATATTTCTTCGATTGTACCCAAAAACGTGGCAGGTCTAAGTTTAGAGATTTCGAAGGTCCCCTCCAATTTTAATTAAGATCGCATATGCTGTTTGCCCGGAATCGTGCGAACAAACAGACAGAAAAAACAAACAAACAAACAAACAAAAAACATTGGAGCGTAATTTTTTGAGGGGTCAGTGAAATTGAAGTCTTCGCTTCGCTCATTCCAATTAATACCATTCAAAGAAAGTCATTGCAAAGCTTGTCGTTGCAAAGAAACAAGAAAGTCACTACATGTCCGTCTTTACGTTTTTCGTCATGGATCTTGTCACTCTGACCGTCGATTCATTTACTTGTAGATCATCTGCAGGTATTAACTGAGGCGTTGATAGTTGGTTTGTAGGTTTTACAGTTAGTCTATGTGATTTTTCATGGATCCCTGAAATTGCAGGTTCCCATGTTACCGATAAACGTTTGCTATATTGCTGTTTATTTAGACTGTGAGCTCTTTTGTTTATCTCGATGGCTTCTCGTAACATTCTAGGAAGAAACTACTCAACGTCGAAACGTCGGCCCAACGAAAATATACGTGGCATTGAAACCGAAAAAGTTGAAAAACAGATTCCAGCCACGAAAACCTTCAAAAACAAGTATATATATATTTTTTTTAAATAAATAAATTCGTATTTAGAGTCTACCCACTCAGTCACAGAACTGATTTTCGGTGGGGGACATTAAATTTAAAGCACACCAAGCCAACCCTGTAGGCACCGTTGTTGGTGATGGTTTCAAAATTTTTAATTTTATTAATTGATAATTGTCTTCAAACAACACATGTATTGTTCAACGTCTAAAACAGTTTGAATATAGATATTGATAAGGTTGATACCTTATGAGTAAGCGAAAATGTACACCATTAGTTAAATGAAGCTGTTTTATTTAAAATTAAACGTATATCTTAGAAGAGTAAACCTTTAAAATGCTGGAATGCCATTCATTTCATATTATTATTAAGTAACGTAGACGCGTTCTATATAATTTCATCCGTCTGCTCTAAAAATTCCTGAATAAATTAAAATTCAAATGTTGCAAGTGCAAGCGCAATGCATCAATATAACTAAGAACACATTACATGGCTTCTTTCATGTTTAATCAATCATTTATTAAATAAAAATATCTTCAAATGAGTGCTATATCCTATCTTTAAAATGCTGTTGAAATTTGTAAAGCTGTCATTCATACTTAGGGTTAGATAAATAAAGCGTTTAGTTGCTTAAACGGTACATGACTTTAACGACTGGATCATCATTGACGTCAGTACCATAGGATAAACACAAAATGGTTTTTGTCATGTTTGATTTGCTTTGTTTGCATTTTTGTTTTAATTCGTTAATTCGTTAATCAACGACTGTAGGGCTGTCCATGTATGCATTATTGCAAACTTTGCGAAGTTTCATATACTTCGATTTGCTTACTGCCAAATGTGTCCTATTCCCTCTTAAAAACCTAAAAATTTAACCATTTGAAAGAATACCATTTAAACTGCTTTCCTGAGCTTTGTAGACGAATGTTTTTATCTCTTTCATACTTGGGGCGCGTATTAAAAATAAGCCCACTTCATTACTTCAGTTTTATTCGTATTCAATGACAATAAGTGACAAATTTAATGAGTTTAGTTGCCATACTTTAAATGGTGTGCAAGCCAGTGGAATTATGTAATTTGTTTCCATCTCCACCTAAAACTCCGAATACGGCCATGTATAACAAAAAAATAGCTTGAAATAAGCATGTGTACGAAACCCAGAATAGTTAGCGAAACTCCCTAACAAAATACAAAAGTTCAATGAATAAGTTACTTTCCATCGTTTAAATGACACTGTTGGTGGAGGTGCCGGGTATAAAGAGGGATATGAAAATATAACATGTTTGTCACTTGTACAAGCATTCATCGATGGTGAAGGCGCCTGGCACATGAATGGCCCTCCCGGGGGCTTGCCCTCGACATCCCCTCCTCCCACCGTCCTTACCGCCAGGGTCATCAAAAAAGTTCTGTAACATCCTTGCTTTAGGAGTCTGCGACGTCCACGGCAAAATTCTATGGACAGTGCCTGATGCTATACAAGAAAAAATTGAAATGGAAAGGAATAGGTAACCCTTATAATAATTTTGTAAAATAACTATCCCAAACCAAACTTTAGTACGTGATAATTCGAAGATGCGATGAAAACTTCACTAATTTGGTTTAGCATATGATCAGGCACAAGGGTAAACACGAAAAAAAACACGAACTTGAACATGACAAAAGCAGCACTCTCAGTACGTGCTACAAGTGGATTTATCATTGTTCACTATCACATTAAATTTATTATTAATCTTTCACTTATTACTTGAATACTATATTTGGCATGATCTTGATGGTAGTATAGCGACCGAATCGACGATTTCAATTTGACTATTTTCCCTATTCCATAGCTATAAAAAGTAGACTGAATTTTTCTCGCTTAATTTTTCTGCCAGCCAGTCGACTACAAAACGTGTTTTATTTGAAAGAAATATTTGTAATGAAAATCGCACTTTTGTGCATATTTTTTAATGCTTCACATGCATGATGGCGAATAAGCTTTCAATAAACTACTTTAAGCATCAAACCAACAACCTTCTTAGACCATTAGAGTAACTGAGTCAGGGCATATACATAAAGTGCATGTTGTCCTTTGTCAATCAGTTTTTATAACTGAATAGAATGATGACGGGTATTAAATAGTGTTCGCGGATACTAGGTACCCTCGAACTCAAACTGGATTTGTAAAACATAGTAGGCCTAATGCCAACAACAAAACGCATGCCATACGGATGTCATGTTTCGTTTCTATCGTGGGACGTGACACATGCACAGATGGACGAACGGACTGACAAGAATGTGATGCTTATTGAAGAACTTTGCTTCCTACTATAAGTCATAGAACATAGAGCCATCTATAACCTCTTCACCCCACCCCACCCCATCGGGGGCTGAAAGTAGTTTAGGTACTGAAAATACACTGACTACCATGACTTTGGTGGATGTACTTACCAGGGGTGATCAAAATATCTTAAATATTCGAGAAAAAAAAATCGATCGAAAATAGACCTTCACTACGTATTACCACCCCGGGGGCGGAATGCCTATAGAGATGGTTCTAGGTACTTGAATACATTGACTTTTGATTTCCACTCATCATAATTTTTGTGGGTGTACCCACAATAGTGGTGATCAAATTTTACACGTTAAAAATAAATAACAAATTTTGGTCGTAAATGGGCCAAAAGATGATGTTTTGCATTGTCTAAAATCGTATAGTAGTATAATCATCAAATAAAACAATTTATCTAAGTTCTAGTTTCCAAGGTTGTATACGAAGCCAGCCAAACTAATAATATCTATTCTATAATATAATTTTAATATTCTAATATTCTAATAATAAAATATATACAACAATAAAATAATATTCTAGCTGCTTAATCGTGAACCCCTTCATTTTATTACCCACTATTAATCTTCTTTTTCCGATGTCACATTTTTTTATATTTTAGATATATCTTGTTTGTGATTAATATATTGGTGGGTATAACCAACAGGGTTTCCAAAGTTGAAATGGTTATGTGATTGTTTGGGATGTTAGCTATTTTAAAATTGTTCAATAGTCGATACGTTGCATTATGGACTAAATCACATTTCTAGACGTTTAAATTATTTTATGGGACGTTCATTATTCATGTTACATCTCATTTCTACTACTTGTGGTTTATTTACCAAAGTGGCATTAAAGTTGCATTTAATTAAGCTATGTAATGGAATGGGCTTTTTGTGACCTCAACTATAGAGACCCAGTAATCCTTCATGAGTTTTGTTGTGAAAACCACTATGTGTATTTAAAACAAAATTCAAAGTTGAAAATATATTTGACGAAAACCTAGCATAATTAATAATTATTAATTATATATGTGCGACAAAAGCGACAGGAGAGAGCCGGTTAATAATACAAAATATACTGTTTTAATAACTAACATTATTATTTCTTGGATATATAAAATAAAATGTCAATTTTGAAATAAATAACTAAGTGTGAAAGCTGCATGCAATCTGTGGCTATCGTAACTTGTATACTAACTCTTCCCTAGACATTAATTGACTAAAAATAAAAATAAACCAAAAATAATTTTAATTTAAATATATATCTGTCACTGCGTGAATTTGACAAAACTTTTAACCTGTGATACTAAAAAAGAACAATCTAAATAAATGTATTCAACAAATCTTGAATGCGATCATGTTTTATGTTGCGTTTATGCGGGTAGTGTAAATTGAGTATGTACGGATCGGCTACAATCATAGGCATATTGTTTGTATTGCTATTATTGTACTTTGAACTGTGCAAATAAAACAACAAAAAAAACGAAAACTAACACCCATTAATCAAATGCAAAGGAGCACGTACAGGAAGAATTAGTTTTAACATTGACACCCTTTGTACTAAAATGTATGAATATATGTGAATGTAGTTTAATGTTTTTATAACAATGGATCTTATTTATCCACGCGAATATAATACAATAAGGGAGAGTGGGCCCCTCAACATGAGAGTATAAAACAATACCTACTCCAGAGTCCAGACCCAGAAAAATAAATCAATCACGAATCACGATTTCTTAATTAAACAAATTCGTTCATAATACGCATAAAGTCTTGGAATCTCGAGACTACAAACAACATGATTAAATATTGTAATTTACTGTTTCAAACATCCTTTAACTATTGTTCATTATTGTGTCTGCAATCTGCTTTTATGTTATTAGATTTATTTAGTTGTCCTCCTTTGTAAATCATTTTTTTAACTGAATATGACAGACTTTAAATAAATAAATATTTAAAATATAATAATTATTATTTCTGGATTCCTGGAGTCGCTGAGGCTAGCAAGGAGAACTATGCAGCAGTGTGAACTTCGTGGAAGATGGAAAACGCAGTTTTGTCATTTCTCCATTTGAATGATGGTTTCGGCACTCCAGTATATTTAAAACACGGTTGGTCAACGAGGTTTTACAACTAGTTCTTTAGCTCCATAAATGTAATTTTACTAAAAAAATAATAATTGCTATGGTATTTCCAACTAACAATAGAATGTGACACATCTCGTGGACCAAAGACTTGCTTTTGTACCGCATTGTAGGTGATTATTGCCAAGTTTCTATAGTTACTTGTTGATTAAATACATATTGAGCAAAGCTTATTGCAAGCCGCTTCGCGAACGCTTTTTTTAGTCGCGTTGATGGATGAGCTTTTTGTTTTGTTTTTATAGTATGCGAGGGATCTCTTTACTTTCAAGTTCCATTGCAAAATCATTTTTGTTAAATTAGGATAATTTTTATAAAGTAGTACTAATTGCTATGGTAATAAGAATGTCAAATATCTGGAGGCCCGAAGACTTGCTTTTTGTACGCATTGTAGGTGATTGTTGTCATGTCTCTATAGTTACTTATTAATTATTATTATAATTATTATTTTGTACCTCAAAAAACTTATATTTAAACTTTTCTTTCTATAGATTCTGGCCAACATTTTCGAATTTTTCTTTCAAAAGGTACTACATCACCATAACCTTAACGTCCATGTAAAAAAATGAACGTTGTAGCCCCACCCGTTTGGTCAGAATCAACCCAAACATCACGAAAAATTCGGGGGGGAAATCGAAAAAAATCGTAAAAGTACGATTGCTATGAGAAATATTTCTTTAAATGTCACTTAAATCATAACATATCTAACTTCAATCATTTCAAACGTCCCCATAAAGTTTCTTTAAAATCGGAGTAGCCGTTTGCCCGGTCGCGAGCCAAATATCACGTTAATATCGCATTAAAAATCAGGAAAAAAATCGTAAAAGTACGATATTCATGAGAAATATTTCTTTGATTGTACCCAAAATGTAGCAAATTTAAGTTCAGAGATTTCAAAGGTCCCCTACAAATTTCATCAAGATCGCATATGCCGTTTGCCCGGTAGAGAGCGAACAAACAGACAAAATCACAAAAAAACAAACAAACAAAACAAAACAAAAAAACATCCGAGCTAATTCTTTTTGTGGGTCAGTGAAATGAAGTCTTCGCTTCGCTCATCTAAAAACCTTTATTTCTATGCCTCTAGCTAACTTTTTCAACTTTTTCTTTCAAAAGGCACTACATCACTATTTCCTTAATTAATGTCCATGAATCATTTTAGCCCCGTCCGTTGGTCAGAATCGCTGGAAAATTAAAACTGACGAATTAAACAGTAGTAGCAATTAGAAGCCAGTAGTAACTAACAACATATAACAAAAACTTGTAAAAATAGATTAGACAAACCTTACACAATCAAAAGCAATGAGATCTAAAACAAATGACAGGCTTATACCCTCCTACATTTTCCCAATCTTAATACATAAATTCACTTTGCCCTGTGACTGCATCCTTGCAAAGAGCGTGGATAAATGTTATTTGCAACTATTGTTTTAAATGTACTAGGAAAACGCTAAAGTCCCGCCGCGTTGATGGATGAGCTTTTTAAAGGTTTTAGTTTGCGTGGGATATCTTTACTTTTGCAAGTGCTTTGTTTTGCTGCCTACGCATCGAAGGTGAATGTTGTCAAGTTTCTTTTGTTTCTTGTCAATTGGTATTATTTACCGTAAAAAACTTGTATTAAAAGCTTTATTTCTATGGATTCTGGCTAAATTTTTCCACTTTTTCTTTCAAAAGGTACTACATAACCATAACCTTAATGTCCATGTATAATATGAACGTTGTAGCCCCACCCGTTTGGTCAGAATTGGCCCAAATGGCACGAAAATATCGCACAAAAAGTCAAAAAACGTATATTAAAAGCTTTATTTTTCTCGATTCTGGCTAACTTTTTCAACTTTTTCTTTTAGAAAGCAATACATCACCATTACCTTAATGTCCATGTGAAATATGAACGTTGTAGCCCCACCCGTTTGGTCAGAATCGGCCCAAATGTCACGAAAATCTCGCACTAAAAATCGAAAAAAATCGTAAAAGTGCGATATTCATGAGAAATATTTCTTCGATTGTACCCAAAAACGTGGCAAGTCTAAGTTCAGAGAAAACGAAGGTCGTGTCAAATTTTCATCAAGATCGCATATGCCGTTTGCCCGGTAGAGAGCGAACAAACAGACGGAAAAACGAAAAAAAAAAAAAAAAAACACCCGAGCTAAATTTTTTGGGGGGTCGGTGAAATTGAAGTCTTCGCTTCGCTCATCCAAAAAGTTCCTGGAAATTTATTTCGACTAGCTTTGCAAGGATGCTGTCACACTAGGACAAAGTGAATTTATGTATTAAGATTGCGAAAATGTAGAAGGGTACACAAGCTTGGCATTTCTTTTAGATCTCATTGCTTTTGATTATGTATAGTTTGGCTGTATTTATACAAGTGTATTTGTTATGTGTGGGATATCATTCTTTTCAAGTTACATTGCAAAATAATTTGTTAAAATTTAATAATTTTGAAAGTCGATTTAATTTCTATAGTATTACCAATTTACAATTGAATGTAAAATATCTAGTAGACTAAAGAATTGCTTTTTATACATAATTAAACGAGGGAGCGGAGCGACTGAGTGTCTCCATTCAACTCAAACGGCTCTCATTCTGTGATTCTGTCTGTCTGTACGTCGAAAATCAGCCGAACCGCTGAACAGATTGCGCTGAAATTTTAAAGACACCAGTACGATTTACTGAGACTTTG
>JAMZAV010006438.1:0-35262 GCA_024449915.1 Sweltsa coloradensis
TAATACGGTTATTAGGAGGCAGTGGAATTATCCTATACGAGAGTTAAATACCGTATCTAGGAGGCAGTGAAATTACTATCTATAGACTAGAGCAGTGAATCAACAATAATCCGTATCCAGGAGGCAGTGGAATTACCTATACGAGAGTCAAATACCGTATCTAGAAGGCACTGGAATTATCTATACGAGAGTCAAATACTGTATCTAGGAGGCAGTGGAATTACCTATACAAGAGTTAAATATCGTATCTAGGAGGCAGTGGAATTATCTATACGAGAGTTAAATACCGTATCTAGGAGGCAGTGGAATTACCTATACAAGAGTTAAATACCGTATCTAGGAGGCAGTGGAATACCTATTAGAAGCCATCTTGAAAATACAGTTTGCATGACCAACGCCACAATCAACAGATTCAGAACATCTCTAAATTTATTATGTGCTTCGTTGGAAGGAAAAATTGTTTTCATTGAGCTCCCAATAATTAATAATAAAAAAAGTTACACACTAAGCTGGCGGTGTACCAAAAAATCCTGGAAACTCAAACACAGCTGTAAGTTTAAACTAATCAGATTGTACGAACTTTTGGATTTGTACACAAGAACTGGGGTCCTTTTAAGATGTTAAAAAAATTGATAAGGACCATACCAATTATTACTAGTTAGGTACCAAAAATAACGTTAGGTTAATAATAGTTCCGTATATTCGTAAGCGTTTCGAACAAAGAACAAAGTATAAATGTTTTGTTTTAACGTCTCTTTTTAAATTATGCAATTTATTAGTTAAATAATCTCATAATTTAAGTGATCAAATAATTTATTGTGACATTAAAGCATCAAAGCTGTTGCAAATAAATGAGCAATATTACAATCAGCATAATTTATATTTTAATAATGCAATAAACTAGATAGGCTTAATTAAATTAAAATCATATAATGTTCGCTAGCACTCATTAATGTCATTAAATTTAACAGGCGGGGGCTAGAAATTATGTATATCATTTATGTTACTAGGAAAACGCTCAAGTCCCGCCGCGTTGATGGATGTGGCATATCTTTACTTTTGCAAGTGCTTTGTTTTGTTGCCTACGCATTGTAGGTGATTGTTGTCAAGTTTCTATTCTTTCTTGTCAATTGGTATTATTTACCGTAAAAAACTTATATTAAAAGCTTTATTTCTATGGATTCTGGCTAACTTTTTCAACTTTTTCTTTCAAAAGGTACTACATCACCATAACCTTAAATGTCCATGTATAATATGAACGTTGTAGCCCCACCCGTTTGGTCAGAATTGGCCCAAATGGCACGAAAATAATGCACAAAAAATCAAAAAACTTATATTAAAAGCTTTATTTCTATAGATTCTGGCTAACTTTTTCAACTTTTTCTTTCAAAATGTACTACATCACCATAACATTAATGTCCATGTATAATATGAACGTTGTAGCCCCACCCGTTTGGTCAGAATTGGCCCAAATGGCACGAAAATATCGCACAAAAAATCGAAAAAAATCGTAAAAGTACGATATTCATGAGAAATATTTCTTCGATTGTACCAAAAAAACGTAGCAAGTCTAAGTTCAGAGTTTTCGAAGGTCGTGTCAAATTTTCATCAAGATCGCGTATGCCGTTTGCCCGGTAGAGAGCGAACAAACAGACAAAAAAAAAAAAAAAAAAAACACCCGAGCTAAATTTTTTGGGGGGTCAGTGAAATTGAAGTCTTCGCTTCACTCGCTTCGCTCGCTACGCTCATCCAATTATGCATGGACATTGATTGTAATTATTTATCCCAGACAGTCGCCTCGATTACCCTCAATATTCAGAGAACCCCCCCCCCCAAGCAACTCGATCCCCCCTCTCCCCCCACCCTCCTGGCGTCGCTTCTCCAGACGGCCGTCATCCCTGATAGACTGTGTTTATAAATAGAATGCAATTTCTCGCGTAGATTTGTTTTAGTACCCGTAAAACTGTTATAACCTATTTTACGAGCTCGCTTGATCTTGTTTATCTCTTTGGAAATCTGAAGAAGGGCTTTGGAAATGATTTCGTCGAGATAAATATATTTTCCCTCGAAACAAATAAATATATAGAAAATAAAAAGGGCCCAAATGTGTGAACTGTCTGTCTGGATCTGATTGATGCGAACAAATTGCACGAAAAACTAATCCACAAAGTGGAGAAGGTTCGTGTTGACAAGACGGGAATACAAATGGGGATAGAAAAGAGAAAAAGCGGGATAATCTATCCCGGATGGGAAGAAGAGGGAGATGGAGGATCACTTTGTGTCGTCCATTACACGCGGCGGCTTTCGGGTACCAACACAACGAAACAAACATTGTGTTTCTAGCATTCCAAGAGGCGATGCTCGAAATTAAGCTGGAGAAATGGTTGTGAATTTATATAAATGCATACGTGTTTGTATTTACAACTGTAATAAAAGCGTTTTTGAGAGAAATTGAAATGATGTGAATATATAGGCTTTATGCTTTAGTATAATATTATTGAAGAAGGTTAAGAACAGTTTGGGGCGACGATATGACGAACAATCGCCAAAATCACACAATTTTCGAAACAAATTTGCTATTTACAATAATATGTTAGTTAACGCAAATTAAATAACATTTGAATTTAGAGTCGACTCACAAAATCGATTTTCGGTAGGTTAAAATTAGTAGTAAATAATAAATAAAAACAAATATAAATATACAATGAAAACGTGAGTGAAATGATGTACTGATTAAGAAAAATAAAAACAATTACAAGACAAAAGCTTATTTATTACATTTCGTGCAATGGTTATAATAATATAGTAGTAGTCCAACTTTATTTTAAAACAAAGCTCTGCCTTTACATTAAGGCTGCCTTAAAGACACAGAATAACAAAAAATAATTAATTTACATAAATACATATTACATTTAACAATAAGTAAAATTAGTTACATAGTATGAAAAAATGATATGAAGTGAAAAATGAAGTGTGAAGTATGATTTGTGAAGTATAAAAATAAGAAATATTGATTTATACTTGCTACTTCTTGCTTTGGCCATATATATGATTTCTAATTCTTATGATGATTTCAAAAATCAAAATCGATCCCTTTAAAGCAAGGAGCACCAAGTCATAAATAAAACTTGCATTTAATTTAAAACGTTTGCTAAAAATAAAATACAATAATTATTGAGTCACAATCAAATCAATCAAAATCGAAACAGTTGACACAATAATAAAGTAAATACAGACAAATGTCATCATAGTCGTATACTATTTACTATTGTGCTCGATATTGTTTTGTTGGCACGCATGTCGCTGTTATGTTAGCGCCTAGCTACTCGTATATTAATACCGCGTGTTTACTCAGGCCCATGCCTAGCTCTCAAGCAAGACAATGCCAGTGAAGTGTAGAGTGTGTGGGAGAGAGAGAGAGAGAGATAATCTACGACGAGTGTGCGGTTGTGTGGTGATTAACAGCTCAACTCCATCAAGATGTCAGCGTGCCGGTGCTGACAAGTACAAGACTGTGCTGACGTCGTGTCAAGTTGGGTCACGCCCCTACAACGTGAGGGATCATGTAGGGATGTACGATTTTTTTTATCAGACTGTACAAATAAGACTAAGAGTTCTGTACCTGAGGACGAAAAAAATCGTACATCCAACGATATTTCAGAAAATCGTTTTTCCTTATAAGGAGGTGGAAGGCAATGATGTGTAGAAACAATATTTAAAAAAATCGTCGCTCTAAACTAAGTGTAGCCCCAAGATCAGCGATCAAATTGCATATAATCGCCCCCCCAAAATAAATATTTTTCTGTTATGTTTAAGACCCTCACTCATTTAGATACATCTTCCTTTGATTTAAAAATATCGTTTAGTGGGTGATACAATAGCCTTAAGCGTTCATATCTAGTTGATGGTAAGTTGCTGGATGTGTCAACGTTGGGTGACGCTAACCCTAATTCCTGCATTAGGGTCACCCAATACATTCTGTATCACCCTTGGTGAAAGGCAATGGCAACAAAACACTGAAATTTAATTGGATGTTATGTTCGGTTTTTATCGTTTAACGTTATATTCGCACATACGAATGGACGGCTAATAGAAAAGTGATGCTATTAGGGTAGTTCTGATTTCTTGTAGGTAATTCTTCAAAACATATTTAAGTTAATTGTTCCAACAAAACCACATGTTTCACTTTCATCAGAATCAATTTAACTAATGTGCGTATCATGTTATGGACATAGTAGTTTGCTTTCTTGTTAGTAATTCTTCAAAAAATATTATATGGTCATTTTTTGTTCCAACAAAAACACATGTTCCACTTCCATCAGATTCACTTTTACGATTGTGCATATTATGTTATAGACATAGTAATGAAACACTACAAATTTGCATGTTTTGTTGTACAAAGACTATCCCTCCCTCTTTAAACTAAAAACATTAGCCAACATTCTTTATGTTGTGTCTACCAAGTGACAAGTGACAAGTAGGCGACCTAACCTAACCTGAACACAGAGGTGGCGAGATTCAGAAACTAATGTTTTGTTTTAGTTTTGAGACGGATGAGAAAAACTCGTGTGCGTTTTGATGGATGGAGCACAAACTTTGCAAAACACATTTTTGTTTTTTGTGTCGCCGTCTAGGCTATGTGTAGAGAGAGGCTTATAATGATAATTCAACAGGGCTTAGACACTATATATATATTGGGATAGAGAATACTATCTTTCATACGTGAGAGGCTACATGTGAGAGCTTACCGCATTGCGCGCATACGCACCAAATATATAAGTAAGTCCGATTTATATCGAGTCCTGATTAAATCGATTTGAAAAAAATTGAGAATTATCGACTTTATCCGTTAGCTGATATCGATTTATCGTCATTTTTAGTTATTTCTAAATTATTTATCTACAAAAAATACAGAAATATTTTTTTATCCTACCCCCACCCAAAAATTATTATTGTAAAATATTTTAAAGCTTTTCCATAGCAGTCTAACCGATATTTTGAAAGTCGAAGAAAAATGGCTGAAAGTTGATTGAATGAAATAGGAACTTAAATAATTTTTTTTCAGATGGGACAATAGCTCTCTTTTGGCCATTATTTGCAAATTTTGGGTCAATAAGAAAAGAAAATTTCTAGGTGCCATACATAATTTTCAGCTATGATTTTTAAAATTGTTTAAACACACCTTTGTCTCCGCTCTGAGTATAAGGGGAAATAATTTTCTGAAATAACGTTTGATGTAAGATTTTTTCGTCCAGCGGTTAAAAACTCTTAATTGTACCATTGTGTCAAAACAAAATCACATTATTTCAGAAAATTATTTTACCTTATACTCATAGCGGAGACAAAGCTGTGTTTTGACATTACAATAAAAATCATAGCTCAAAATTAAGTATTGCACCTAGAACTTTCATGTTCTTATTAACCCAAAATTTGCATAGTGGCTAAAATGAAGCTATTGTCCCGTCAAAAAATTCAAGTTCCTCTTTCATTCAATCAACTTTCAGACATTTTCCTTTGACTTTCAAAATATTGGTAAGCATGCTTTGGAATAGCTTAAATAAAAACTTATTTAGTTCCAAGTGTATTTATAAAATAAATCCGATCCTATTCGATTAACCCAAAATCTTGATAATATCTAACCATAATGATGATAGATTTTAATGAATTGATCGATATTAATTTTTTTCTCTCGTAAATCGTGAGTGAATTTTAAAGTGCTAACTACAAGACTTTTTTGTGCTTTTGGACATAAAACAAACAAAGACTCCAACATATTTTACAATTGCAAGCGAGCTGTGAATGCCATTTATTGGGATTGATTTTCAGCAAAAGTTAATGTTGGATTTCTGATAAAGAAACCAGTAATATTACGTGGAGCAATCTATTTTTTGTTTACTTGTGGTTATACGTCCGAGAATGACACAATGAACTTTTTAAAAAGAGGCGCATTTTAAATGAGCCAGACAGCATAAAAACTATAATAAATGCACACTATTATTTTCCAACGTTATTTAAAAAACAAAATCAAAAACGGAAAAAAAGAATTGCTATCAAGTTTATACATACGGACAATGTTCAAATTTAACGCAAATACTTTTATTAATCTAAAGTCACCAGACGAAATATATAGTTATTTCAGTTTTGGTGAGGTCAAAGATAAGAAAGATGTTATAAAAAGTTATTGTGAGTTAGACGGTCCCGTCTAGTTCACCTGCTAGTATTCGTATTCCACCATACGTCACCGAATGCATTTTGTTCGGTTGTGTGTCTTACTAAAGTATTTCTCAGCGCAAAGGATATTGATTACAAAGAAAACTTTCTACCAATGCTGAGTGCTAGGGCACAAACGTGTTTACTTAAAACATACTTGTCCAGTGAGTGAGGCATTGCCTTCACCAAAACACTGAACTTATAGCATCTGTTCCCAAGGACAGATACGGGAGTTCCCAGAATAGGGAGCAAAGTTCCTTAAAAACTCTTTCAGTCCCGAATTATATCTGTGAAAAGAAGGCAATTATAAGTAAACAATTCGAGTTTCACATTTTTTTCTAAGAAATTTTTTTTTTTCATTATTTTTATCATGAATTTTAACGAATTATGGGAAATTTAGAATTTGAATAAAAGCTTCATTTTAAATAAAAATTCAAATTTAAAATACATTCCTAAAATAGATTTTTTGCATATTTTGATTTTTTTGTATCTCAAATAATAGCATACTAGAGATTTATTACATTTCTGAGACAAACCGTTTTCCCCCATTTTTAGCCTTTTTTGCGGATGTGTATTTTCAATCTTCTCTAAAAAAATTTACTTTTGGTCCTATTGGAATGTTGAAATTTTTTAGTATTTTTTATTTACCCCCCAAAAAATGTAGGGGTCACATTGAAAAAACTATTATTTACCCAGATTAAAATTTGAAATGGGTCCATATGGCACCGTTGGGCCGGAAAGGGAATCAACAGATTTTTCTTCGAAGAACTTGCAAACAAATGTTATCGTATACGGAAATGTTACTCGTGAGACAAATTACCTGTATGATGCTAAAAACTAAATTAAAATAAAATGTTGCACTGCCCACAACGTAGTACACAATCGGGCATACATCCATAAGAACATTTTGTATAGATCGTACTGGTCAGGTTTACCACTGGAAATAAAACGTTAAAGAAGATTATAATTTTTTGGTTGTATTAATCATGAATTGAAGGAACTCGTACATACATGCATAAGTATAAGTTTAAAGGATGAAGTGTGGCTATTTTATAAGATCAACCATACAGCCTTTGAATGGTGGGAATCCTTCAGTTATTATTGCCGATGTCTGGCATCGAACCTACGCGTTGTCGACCTAAATGTCTTGGGTACTCTTTCGGTTGTCATGCCCCAACGTTGGAAAAATAGGTTAGGGGGGGGGGGCGTAAAGCGCTTATGTTTTACATTAATATTATTATTATTATTATTATTATATTATTATTATTACTATTATTATTATTATTATTATTTTATTATTATTATTATTATTATTATTATTATTATTATTATTATTATTATTATTATTATTATTATTATTATTATTATTATTATTATTATTATTATTATTATTATTATAATAATAATTATTAAAACATACGCGCTTCGCGCCCCCCCTCACACTCCCCCTACCTACTTTTCCCCTAACATGCGCAGTGTTGAAAAGTTAGGGCATGCCAACCGAAAGAGTACCATGTCTTGTATACCATCTCCTCACACAATAGTGTCTTCAGTCTTCACCCCGGTAAAATAATCATGAGCACAATCAAAGAGAAATATTTGTAGATAACATCTGTGCCGAGGTAGACATCGTCTCGACAGCCATTGTTCTTCACCCTTTGTATCTCACTCTACCCCCTGACTAATTAGTCTCCAGGTAGTTAGCCGAGTGTCACTGCGGTAATTACAACACGAACCTAATTGTCAGTTTCAATAACAAGCTCATTAAAAGTATCCGGCGCTGCATGTAGTACAGTGCAGTAAGTTGCAAGGAAGTTTGCTTCTAACGTGCAATTAACATGGCATCTGGTGTAATTGTAATGTTCGTCTGCTAGTGCGATAGCACCCCCTGTGGGTGTAGATGCATTGAGACTCAAAGGATGGGTCCGTTTACAGATGCTAATTAATTAAACGGGGTTTGATTGTTTTAAGGGGATGTTTGTAGTTTTGAAGTAAGTTATTGTATGAAGTTCCTTACAGGAGTAAGGTATATTTTTAGCTGAATAGGATAGACGTTAAATAAATAAATACAATTCATAATAGTGTGTAAGTAATAAATTACTATGGGGGGAAAAACATACATAAATCATTTGCATAAAAAAACTTGTATGATTTTAAAGAAATATGTCATATTCTTGAAACGGAATTTCAATTCATTTACTTTTTGAGTTTACTAAAATAAAATTGATGTTCAGAAGGGAGACGGGGGGGGGGGAGTTAGGTGATTTTCATAAATCGAGTTGGAACAACTCTATCGACACCGATGCAATAGCTAGTAGTAGTAGTAGTAGTAGTAGTAGTAGTAGTAGTAGTAGTAGTAGTAGTAGTAGTAGTAGTAGTAGTAGTAGTAGTAGTAGTAGTAGTAGTAGTAGTAGTAGTAGTAGTAGTAGTAGTAGTAGTAGTAGTTTTTTTTTTTTTTTTTTGAATTGTTCTTTATTTGGAAAAAATACAAAATACAACAATTTCAGACTCCGCAAAAACTACTTACGTAGCTTGTCTGCAGAGTCTCTTTAACAACAAAACATATACAAACAATATCTCTGACTCTCATTTTGTCGTGATACAATAA
Organism: Sweltsa coloradensis; assembly: GCA_024449915.1. Taxonomy (NCBI): domain Eukaryota; kingdom Metazoa; phylum Arthropoda; class Insecta; order Plecoptera; family Chloroperlidae; genus Sweltsa; species Sweltsa coloradensis. The sequence goes on from JAMZAV010006438.1 coordinate 8,819, forward strand.
ATTCAGATAACAAAAAAATGAAAAACATTCTTAAACAAAGAGTAACACAATAATATACATACACACACACACACACACACACAGTAGTAGTAGTAGTAGTAGTAGTAGTAGTAGTAGTAGTAGTAGTAGTAGTAGTAGTAGTAGTAGTTTTTTTTTTTTTTTTTTTTGAATTGTTCTTTATTTGGAAAAAAATACAAAATACAACAATTTCAGACTCCGCAAAACTACTTACGTAGCTTGTCTGCAGAGTCTCTTTAACAACAAAACATATACAAACAATATCTCTGACTCTCATTTTGTCGTGATACAATAAATTCAGATAACAAAAAATGAAAAACATTCTAAAACTAAAGAGTAACACAATAGTATACAATATAAGAAACATTATACTACCATATAACCACCCCACCAAAGATTACATAACTTCAAAAACAGTAGTAGTAGTAGTAGTAGTAGTAGTAGTAGTAGTTGTATTTCTAAGAAAAATAGTAAGTCACTATGGACGATAGTAAGAGCGTGATTTTAGTAGGATAAAATACGCCAAGCCATGGATTGTATTGTATTTATTGTTATTTGTTTGTCCCTTGGGCGGGAAGGCTGATATAGGTTATCAGTACTGCCCTCTGCAGCCTATACGTGTACAAATAGAAATAAATTTTAAACTCAAGAAGGTCAAATGATAGGACAAAATAATTATGCCTGCACTCAATGAGAGAAAAACATTAAAAATCTAAAAATGGGTGTCATGGCGCTACACTGGCACTGCGAGGCGCAATCATAACAAAAGCAAAAAACACTCGCACACAATAACAGGAGAAACACAAACGAATCACATACACATGAACAAGATTGGCTGGAATATGTTATATTGATATATTTTTTAAAACAAACTAAGAAATTATCTGTGTAAAAATTTAAATTTAAATTTAATTGAACACTTACATATTAAACTTTTTTTTTCTAGGGAGGAATGAAACTATGTAACATGTTATTATTTAAATAAAATTCATTGGAATTTCAATAATAACTTGTAGTTTTTGTTAAAATTTAATTATAAATGTATAAATGCATATGTCAATATTATATTAAAAGCAATATTGTAACAAGCATGTTTTTGAAAGTCATCCTAGATGGAAAAGGCAGAATAACGAATCTTAAAAAAATATAAATATATCTAGGGCGACGGTCGTTCGCCCGCAGCCAAGCGCACGCGAATGCAAGTAAGTTGTACTTCTAACGTTTTTATTAAACTTTAGTTAAACTTAAATATTTGAATACACGTCATAAAGTATTATCAAGTTGAATTTAAGTTTAATATAATACATTGAATAAATTGTTTCCCTAGTTCCAGACGGGTTGGAAGTTAGTGTTCGTTTGAGAGTATTCCTCCCTCATTTCAACATGATTGCGCCACGCAATAGAAGCGCTACCCCCCCCCCTCCCCTCCCCCTCATTACGTCATCATTACAACTGAACGACATGCAAATTGTAAACTGGTCTATTGATTCCTACTGTTGGTAGATACGTGATCGACATTCGTAATGTGATTGTGATAATAATCCCGTCCTCTAATACCGCCAGATTATGAGGGTGCGTTTAAACCAAGGGTCGCGCATACCGGGGTAGCTTTAGGTTTACTACAGTGGCGGGTGGTGAACAATTGTGACGTCAGACCATGGTCAGACATAGACGTAGAGAATAATATCGAAATATTGTTGAGTTTTTAATTTTCACGCACACACATTGATAGCAACTGTAACTTTAAATGTCGACCGTCATTAAAATAAATAAAATCAACTAATTAGTGTCTATCACCAAAAATCAATTTTGTGACTGAGTGGGTTGACATTGATCAACTTTTTTTAGTTAAAAATATTTAAACGTAAAGTTTAAAGAAAATAGTTTAATTTTTTAATTTAGTATTATTTTAAACATTGAAAGTGCATTCTAATATTTTAATTTATATACATTTACAATATTATAGCCTATTCCTTAGATTGAAAAAAAGAACGATTTTATAAAACAAAAAAGTTAGAAACATCCACTGGATATTGTTACAAGTCCCCTACAAAATATAAAAAGTTATTGAATAAACTGTTTCTGGTGTTGTTCGTATTCCTGGTGAACTAAATCATCAATCACCACCAAAGAACCACCGATAGACTTTCTTAATTATTATTATTATTTAGTCTCAAATTAACCAATAACATTTTCGTCATAGTCATTAATATGTATTATTTAATGTAATTGCAAAAGAACTCACGATGGGGTATAAATTAAACAGTCTTGAATTAAATAGTTTGAATAATTTGAAGGAATTGGGGAAAAATCAGATCAGTTAATATAAATAGTACAATATGTTTATTATCTGAAAACTAAAGATGTACTCAATTGCTTTTATTTTATGAAGAAATGGCTCTCTGAAGTATGAACAAAAATAAAAACTTATTAAAATGGTAGATGAACATTAGTAATGATATTACTTATTGCAGACACAAATTTAAAAAAAAAATGTTTTCAAATCGCTATTGTTTGCTTTAAGAATAATCCCTATCGTCTTTAGTTTGCTCCACTTTGGGAAGTTTTACTTGTTTATACTTTGCCGAATATATATCACTTCTTAATTACACGACTGGAATTAGCACCACGTAAATTTACAAGTGTTTTTTGTTGGAAAAGTTATTTACTTCTACCCTAATTACTAATTATATTCCGTTCTCTAATAAAGGAAGTATAGGGGGGATCTTTACTGTAGGCAGTTAAACAAAACGCTAGGTCGAATGGCCAGGTAAGTTGAAGCACCATTTATTTCAGGCGCTATTAAAGTGTTTGAAAGTAAACAAAAGTTGGATGCAAAAAGAAAGGGTTGGTTAATAAAATGGGTCTTTAGTGGGGAGTTAAAGGATTATAGCTTTCCTGGTCTTAAGCAGAACAAGAAAGTTAATAAGTTATTGTGTTTGTTTAAGAAACGTATTGAATTCTAAGAGATCTTAACTTAAAAGCTCGTGGATATTTACAAGGAAAAGAATTTAAATGAAACTTTTTCTCAACTGGCAATATATTTATTTGAAGATGAATTTAACTCACATATGTCAATTAGAAGGTAATGTAATGAATCTGATAAAATAATCAGACAATCACACAACTTGGCTTATATTTTAATCATTTATCTAGTCTATAAAAAAGTGTTTCATTTTAAAACCATTTGACCTTTGTAGATATTGATAATACATCCGGAATTGGGATATCTGTGAGGATACTAATACGATATTAATGAAATCGAAGCTCATTGAACGTAATCTCGTTTGGTGGTGGCGCCGGGTTTACAAATTAACCCTCTTTGAATTACGCTTGTCCTGTTTTCTCTGATCCTCAGAGTCACAAAAACATTCTGTATCATCCTAGTTCATAAAACCAAATTTTATATCATTAGGGGCCTAATTTAGAATGTCCATTATTTGTTAATTCAACAGTAATGTCAACAAATAACCGCATGTCAATCTGAGGTCATGTTCGGTTTTTATCGTGAAACGTGACACACGCACAGACGGACGGACAGAAAAATTACTCATTGTTGAGCTTTGCTCTCTTAAATAACGTTTCGAGATAATATGTAGTTTTGACCATCAGTATTAGTTGTTAGTACGGGTGATATTTCCTGGTCCTTCTCCCGTCCAGAAGCGAGCTAGGCGTCATATCATGTAATGCCAGTCTCTGAGACGGGGGTGAAGGCAACTGCATAAGTAATGAGACCACACCAAGGACAGGATATAACTCCCCCCAACCTTTCATATTCGGGGAGTGAGGTGGCATTTCAACGAGGTATCATAATGCATAATACACTTAGCTAATAATAAATAACACCAGTACTGAAGTGTAAAGTACATTATGCCGGGAACAACGCCACGTTAAAATTTACTAGAGTGTTATTATAGCTAAATGGCTGCATTTTGCAAAGAGAAGGATGATGGGAAAGGTAATGATGTGATGTGAAGTGAAGGGGGGGGGGGATCCGGAGGAGTAACTGTGTTTCACGTTTTGGAGTGGAGTGGGGTGGGGGGAGAAATATTAAGTGCGTTATACACTTTCCGGAGGCGATTTGTGAAGTAAGAGGTTTGAAAAGATTGTAGAAGTTTGTCATTAAAGAAGACAGTCTTACATCCAAGTAATTTTGTCAATTTACTTATGATTAAAATTTAGAATTTTTCCCAGAATGTTAATTTAAAAATAATATTTAAGCACTGAGTAATACATAGTTTAAACAACTAACTAATAAGTGCGTTATATTTCGGCTGCATCCTCTGCCTGTCTTAAACACAAGGTCAACGGTGGTTCCATATTTTGACATGCCTACCTACCTTACATTATTAGTAAAGTAAAGAAAGTGAATTGTGACTGTTTATTCGTAATGGATTGTGTAAGAAGTGGAGATCTTATTTGTGTTGTTTTTGTTCTGTACAGCACTGACAAGCTAGTACATTAATCCTTCACATTCCTTCAAAATTCCATGTGCTCGTATTGATGCTTTTACATTTTCCCCCATCAACCGAATTCAAGGACCTACAACAAATTATTCGCCTTTAATACAAATATTGACATCAACCACATGAAAATTCATTCATTTAAAGCAGCTGTTTATGCCAGTTTACCAGCATGGCTCATTTATTATCACTCTTCACATTATCACCTTTTCACCACTTTTGTATTTTATAACCTCAGCTTTTTTTCTTCGTTCATCTTGGGCTTTCAGCCGTTTTATACATTTATAGTTTTGTTATTCAAATTTTGCTTGTTGTATATTGTTGTATAATTTTAATTTTATAGTACTTGTTCATGTATTTAATGTTTTGTCTATCGTATTTGTATGGTTTTGAATTGATGTCTTAATTGTTTAGTTTTAGTAACCTAACACTTGTGGGTTTTATACCTGTTGTTAGTGACCAACAAATATACCCTGATAGTACAATAAGTATAATTTAAATTGCAACATAACATACATAAAAGTATTAACAAAATTGATTTTGACGTTTTATTGATCGAAAACACGGTAGTTTAGTGTCAATATAGTTCTCTTCTACATCAGCTTATGATAAAATCTTATGTCTGTCTAATATTATAAATATAAATCATTGGACTTTTCACTGTTAGTTAACAAAATATTTATTTTAATGTGATATTTCGATTTCTTTACAGAAATCTTTATCAAACAAAATTAACAATTAAAAAACCACAACAGACAGGACAAAAAACATTTTACAAATTATTATAAATATGGCTGTGCATTAAGTACCAAATTATTAACAAAAAAGTTTATTATGATTAAAATAAAAAAACAAAAACAGAACATTAAATTCCAAGTTGGACAGTTATTGATGTATGAAATAAAGCTATTGATCTAGTGATGAAATTGATGGACATAAACTTTTCCAAATGGCTGGATAATTAACACTAGGCACACTGATTGTATTGGCCACACATGAAATCAAACCAGCTTCCTTAATTTTCCGTGTTGTGGCATTAGACTCATGTGCAAGGATTGAAGCGTCTTCCCAATTAATATGATGATGATTTTCATAAACATGTTCTGCAAATTTTAAAGTATCAATCTTATGTTGTTTCACATTCTTCTTGTGTTCTTTTATTCTTACCATCAAAGGTTCTTGGTTTCACCAATGTATCTAGCATCACATTGTCTAATATGTCTTGATTTGGTGGAGGTGCCGGGTCCTGGAAACACCATTGCTGGGCCAGAGACCTTTGAAAGTACAGACTGAAGCGACAACTTGTCGATCGACTGTGATAATTTCTTACATGGAACCTTTAGTTTGGAAATACAGTTTGTAACATTCTTCTTCTTCAATGATCTGGATTCGAATTCCTGTCACGACTAACTTTTCATAAAATCGCAGGCTCACTGCACTCCTCTTTAGCATTCTAATTACACAATAGTTAGTTTTATTAAAAACATATCGTGCTCTAGTTAGTTATAATATTTTGTCAATAATTTAATCATCGTTTCTTGTGTCCAAGCACGTGTACAGGAGTGCACTTCATAGGGAGTGAAGCTACGTAATCAACAGATTGTCCCAGAACACTCAAATTAAATCTTATGTCGTATTAAAATCTTTGGTGGTGCAGGGAAAAATGCCACTATTCAAAATTATATTAACTCCCACTTGCGCCCAAAGGTCACCAAAAAACAAAATGTATTATTGTTAAAGATACGTTTTTTATCATTTAAATTTAGAATATTTAGCATTAATTTTGACAAATTTTGCATTTTGTAAAATGTATGGTGTTTCTTACACTTCTAATGGTAAATGTAAGGTTTTTCTTACACTTCTAATGGTAAATGATGAATTATAGGAACATTTCAATCCAATATTGTCACATAAAACGCTAAAATACATTACTAAACTAGTTCTCAATAGGCATAAAAACATTATTTTTTAGTAAAATTAGCAGTTTGAATCGTCAAAATTAGCTTTTTGTAGCTTCAAAAACCTGAAAGCGCTAAAACCCGTAATTATTGTTAAGGACAATGTTAACAAAAACCATAGGCCAATCAAAGGACGTGTTCGGTTTATATCGTAAGACGGGACACACGCAGAGACGGTCGGACTAGCAGACAAGCTTATAGGGGAGTTTGCTACCTAAAGAAATATTCGTATTTAGAGTCTACCCACTCAGTCACAAAACTGATTTTCGCTTGGGGACATTAAATTTAAAGCCGACCAAGCCAATCGACGAGCGCGAACAATGTCCAACTAGAGACCGGCATATTTGAATAGGAAACACTGATCAATCAAGCTGTCTCTAATGTATTATATTGTAACCATTACACGAATACGCAATAATGTGTTGGATACGTATTGAAGTTATTAAGTCAAGAGTTAGATGGGTCGATGATTTTATTTTATTGGATATTGCTTAACGTATCATATTAATGCACTTTGGCTATTCGAGACGATGAGTGGGTGTGGATGAGGAGCAGACGTCGAGGAGAACGAAGCCGTTACACTAGCTCTCTCTAACCTTCCATCTGCTCTAACCAGTGGTATATTTTTTTTTTATTGATTTTGCCATAGATAAATACATAATACATATATTTAATTAGACTCAATTTTAACCTATAACAGTCAGGTACCGTAGGACTAAGATAGAATATAGATATGTGTGTTTCAGGGCAGAGCTGTTACCCACTCTACTCCTGCCCGAAGGCTGCTTAACTTCGCTGTTCGAGTGGGAACCGGTTAATCGACCTCGGCTAAACCGCTGGTTACGAGTAAGATGGAAAAGACATTGTGGTGAGTATACGCATCCCATATTGCGTTGGTCCAGTGAAACTGTCGTGTGAGCCTTACATTTCCTGAAACCAGAAGACCGGTGATGATATTAATGCCTCTTACGTCAGTTATCACATCCATCATTCACGCCGGCTTCACCGCTGATTCGTCGCCGTCCCTCGTAGAATGCGCTGGGGTGACTTACAATACACAATCACTCCGACGTGCCAGCCACAATACGTAAGATATACCGCGCACTTCAGATGATTTACATCCGAGCAACCTAAATGTGTGTGCAACAGAAGGTACTAAGTACGTACACTTACATCACACGTGGCTGCCGGAAAATGCTCTTATTGTTTGGTGGAAGCATACTGCTAGTTTAGTTACTCAAATAAAAAATACAGACTATTGTGCCTACCATTTTGTTCAGTCGTCAAGTTTTTATATAGGTTTTGATTATCTATTTTTGTTTAAACTTTCTACATAAATGTTAAATTACATACTTTAATATCAATTTTATTATATTTACTATTTAGGGATATCACACACAATTCTGTGTTTAAGGCTATGCTCGTTGTGATATTCCTAATGATTGTACACATGATCATTGAATTATAATAAAAATAAAAATGAAATCATTTCAATATTACAAAATATTGGATTGTTCATTTTTTTTTGTTATTACAAAAATTTTTTTGCGAGTGTTTTCTTTTTTTTTGTACCCCACGATTTCCGTTTTCTAATAAAAATAGTAAAAGTATTTCACGACAAACGTTTCATAATAACTTGCTTTATATACGAAATTGTTACGTTACGATGTTTCATTGTTAAAGTCAATTTTGCTTTTGAAAATTAATACAATAAGCGATTACAAAGATGCACAGCATTGTTTTAAATTTAAATGAATTAACAAGTCTTCATACAATAGACTTATGCGCATGTCACAAACATGTAAGTATCATAAGTTGTAAAAATTGTACATACAAAACAATGTTCCATTTACAACATTAATAAAAAACTTACGTACTAATAACAATACTTAAAATTGAAACCAACAGCACAATAAAACGGTATTACCATCTTTCTGTACAAAAGCGTTCTAGGATATATCTAAATACTCATCCATAGAGTAAATACATACTTACAAACTTACAAAAAACAATTTATTTCAATACTGAAGGCACAGTGAAACAATAATAATAACTTTTATGGTGGCTGCATGGAGTAACTAGGAACCGATCACTGTACCAAACTCTAGTCTAGCCCGCAGCTATTTAGCCTGAAACATTCACGACGACCCCTACTCCGAATTATAACGGCACGGCACGGCAACGTCCGTCAATATTTCAACCTTGGTGGTAGCTGGTATATACCTTCGCTGTTTCTGAAACAGCTAGCTTTCCATTAATAAAGCAATCCTCATCTCCTGTATTTCGCGGGTTTATACGTAAAACATTAGACTCGGCGGACAGTGTTCGTGCGCTCAAAGGGAACAAACTGCCCCCCCTACCCCCCCCCCCACTTGCCCGTCCCAGTTCGTTATCATTAACGTTGTTTGGTATGCACTGCAACACACAGAACCATTGGTTGTAGCTACCGCTTTTATGTGTAAACTTGTAGTCGTAGCCTACCTTGCTCGAGGCCAAAAACATAGGAGGTAAATACAACGAAAAAATTGGTTTCAACACCTAATTATTTTATTTTGACTTGTAAACAATTATTATATGTTACACAATATAAATCCTTTGAGAAAACCCTTAGAATAAATTTTAATTGGATGCGCGTAGCGAACGTAGTGGAAACTTTAATTTTACTACCTAGATAAAATAACTTTGTGTTTAAAAAACTCCGATCTTGATAAAATATTCAAGAGGACCTAATAATTATCTCAACTCTGACACGTCGCATTTGTTTTGGTACAATCGCAAAAAAAACATGAATATCATACTTAAATTAATTTTGCTCTCTCTCTCTACCGGACATTTGCTACTCCGAATTTGATGAAAATTTGAGGAAATCTTCGAAATTTCTTAATTAATATATTATGTCGCATTTTTGGGTGCAATCGAAGAAATATTTAGCACGGTTCGAAAAGATGCTAAGTAAATTTAACGTTATTATTTATTGTTGAACTGAAAGCATAGTAACGCAACTTGGTACACATTAACTAGTGGATAAATCAATCAGTGCATGTTACAGAATATAGAGGAAATAGATACGTCTTAACACACAAGTTTTCTTTTCTTTGGTCAGTACTTACGAAATCTGTAGTTAGTTTATTTTAAAATGGTACCTAAACACAAAAAAACTAAACGAGTATCTCCTTATAAATCCCTTTTTAAGTATAAATTCTAAGACAAAACATAAATACATCAGTAAAACACAATTTGTTTTACTATATTATTACCTTCTTATCAAAGCTTTTTTCTGTAAATATTTGTGCTAATTTGTATGTGTACTGGAAAAAGTTGTCATTGTAATTTTAATGTGTTATTTTAAGTTTTTACTCTAGGTTTGATAATCATAGGGCCAATACAGTTCATTGTATGAATCCTGAAACACATAATATTATGATATACACCTTACTGTATGCAACGCCCAATAAACAGCTATACTATACTATACACTAATAGTTGGTAGAAGTTTTATTTAAGGTGTGTACCAATACCACTTGGACGGATTGACCTCATGACTAGGCTATTGACAGGCTAGTCAACTAGGGCCAAAGGGAGCATTCGTATACGCCCTTGAGGCTGTTGTAGCTAATAACTTCACTACGACCAGTCCGTGAAAGTTGGCTCAATGAAATAGAGTATTCAATATTATAACAGTGAGATCTTTCCCTTTATTTACATTTTTGTACAATTGTGTAGTTTGCATCACAAGTGCATTTTTTTTTAAGTTGTTTCAAAACACATTTGTAAAACACTAATATATATGGACAATTGATTTCTGAAATAACAGTTGGTATACGAATATTTTTTTAAGCGGTACAAATATGAGTTTTGTTATTTAGTTGGTAAACAGCTAAAATACCGGTGTCAGATTACAGACGGGACCATCTAACTAAGATCGTCTTAACAAAATATTTAAATGTTAAAGAATGTGAACACCTAAAATAACAATCCGCTTACTCCATTAGCTACCAAGGTCATTCTTTCTCTAGATCTAACAACTGTTTACTTATCTAAACAACAAATTTAAACATGCGATTAGGAAATGGAACGTTTTAAATATCTACGATTTCATTGTCTTTATATTTGTCAAAGAATAGAAAATTTGAACGTAGGCCCTTCTACATACACAATATTATGTATCATATTAAGGTCAAATTGTTCAACCAGGATATGGAGATAAAAAGTGTGTTTACAAGGGAGCAAAGATTCCCTATACGTTCCTCTTTTCTGTCTTTCTTTCTTTCTGTCTGTCTGTCTGTCTGTCTGTCTGTCTGTCTGTCTGTCTGTCTGTGCGTGTGCATGTCACGTCTCACGTCTCACGTGAAAAACCGTTCATAACCTCCGATTTACGAGGTGTTTTGTTAACATTACCCATCAACAAGTATGATACAGAAAGCTTTGGTAAACGTAATGAGTTAGGGGGATGACAAAGGATAATTTCTCTAGAACCGGCACCTCCACCAAAACGTAAACAGCGGTAATATAGTGGTTCCAACGGAAGAATGCAGATAGCTCGAGATTGCTTTCCCAACATAACAAATCAATTCACGCTAGCTCAGCGTGGATCTATCACACGAATGAACTCGTGATCTAGCACAGATAATTTTTGCTTGTGTTGGTAAAATATATTTCTCTTTCATACACAAAGTCATTTTTTTTACTGCGCATTTATTCTACCCCCACCATGCTTGTTATCTACCAGCTTTTTGTATGCAACTTATTAATTGCATTTAATAACCTGTTTGAATTTGTTAACAAAATTATTGTGTTTTAATACATTGTTGTTGTAATATTAGTATTTCAAATATTTACCTAACTGTAGTTCATTGTTGTGTTTACATTTGTGTAATGAGATTTATTTAGTTGTTCTCCTATGTAAATAAGTTTTTCAACTAAATAGGATAAACGTTAAATAAATAAATAAACAAATAAAAATATATTAAATGAAAGCTATAACATTACTAGGTACCAGCAATAAGGTAAATGCGTTATCAGTCCGACTTTTTATTTACTTTCGTCCGCTGGTGTACGAGAAAAGGGGAAGGGCATCCGCTAATATTACAACCACGCAAAATACCCTTATTTGAGTAATATCTCACAAAACGTCGTGGCTAATAGGTCCTGTGCAGTTTCGTTAGAACTATACCCTGTTTGAAATATAATTCAAATATTACAATCAGTAGCGTTTAATTACGGAATACATTTATTTAATTTATTCCTTGATTAAAATTTTAACTAGTTTTAATATTTGAAAATGGATAGGACCTATTAGCCACTTCTTCAATTTAACGTTACATCTTGTGAGATATTACGAAAATAATGTTATTTTGCGTGTTTTTTTATTGGCAGTAGTAATTCTTCTAATTTAATTAAAATTTACATTTTCTTCTTCACAATTTAACTCTTTTTGCTCAAACATTAAATGAGCAATGTGGATTAAATTAATTTAAACTCAATAAGAAGCATTTTTCTTTCATCAATATTTTATGCATTCTTTTACATTCAAAAAACGTAATATCTTGTTTTCTTAAAAAAATTCTTTCTAATATGAATTACCTGGAATGTACTAGAATCCAATACGAAGTTCTAACTGTGTTTGAAATCTGTTGTTATTAATTCATTTGAATGAATAAACGCGTTGAAATCCCTTTTCATATGAAATTATACAAAGGGTAGTGTTTAATAATGTCAACCACATTTGACTGTAGAATTCAGCTTTGATGTCTATTATTTCAGAGCTGGTTCTATACCGCGGTCGAGTAGCGTCCAACGTGTGATCATATTTTGCTTTTAGGTAGTTGGAATTTCATTCTAGGAACGCTAGGTGAGATATTGTTTATTCGAAAACGATGATTCCATGTTTTAATTAAATAATATTATTTTATGGTATCTGTGTGTGATAAGCTTGTATGAAATTATTGTTCAGAGGGCTGAAAAGTTGTCGAAATGTTGACTTGTACTATCTTTCAATACCAGTTCATTAACGGATCAAAAACGTACAAAAAGTGAAAGGTTGGTAAATCAATAAAAATGTTTGTCTTATTCGGGTTTCGATACACATATTGTAACCCAGTGGACTTGAAATGAATTGCAAATGTTTAATTATGATAGGATTGAAGTTGAAATGTGCTTTCACCATTTTTTTGTTAAATTTCAGTTTCAAAATCAGTATTTTTTATTTGCATTTGAATTAAAATGAACTGCAATTTTTTTTAAATACCACATATTTGGAAAAATATAGACCTGCCTAAAATTATGCAGCCGACAATTTACAAATATATTTTTCCAAACGATAGGATCTCGTACGGGATACGCCCATTCGCATTTTTCATCGTTCTCATCGTCTCATCCAATTCATTTGAGTGTCTAATATGTAAAATTGCAGCAAAAATGACTTTATTCGAAAGCCTTTAACATAAGCAGAAAATCATTTTTATATGTAGTCACTTAAAAAATTTAGGATTAATTTATGAAGACAAATTGTTATTGGTGATGTCGACTCAAACCAATGATATGATTTTCAAACAAACATGGTTTTCTATTGCCTTTCAAATTATGTAACTTTACTATGCAACAGACAAACTCAACTGAACATGTTTATTTAAAATGATTTTAATTTAGGTATTTTTCGATTTGTTAAATTCATCATATTTCTACCCAAATAAATTGGGTTTCATTCAAACCCAAATCAATGACATCTCATATTATTACCCTTAGCCGCTTGCAAAGAACAATGTTTCTTAAAACTAGTTATGGTCTTGGTGAAAAAATGCATCATCAATACAGTGTTGGCTCAAGCGTTAGGTGCGCGACTCTGATTCAGGAGGTCCTGTGTTCAAATCCCGTCGAGACCGGCAATACTGACTGATGTGTTTTCCGAAGTTTTCCTCAGTCGTTAATGTGAATGCGAGGGATTGAGTCCTCTTGAACAATATACCTAGATAGACACCTGAAGAGGGCCATGCATTGCACCCTGGACAGGTTTCACACGGGACATTATTATTATCTGTTGCGTCGTCCACCTCTGCGTAGGATCTTCTTCTCTTCTTCCACCACTCTTTCCTTTCCACCACATTCTAGTCTCCTCCTCACTGTTCCACATCTTTCCTCACACTATTCTGCCGTTGTTGTCGTGGTCTGCTCCTTGGTCCCCTACCTAGAATTTCCAATTCCATCGTTCTTCTTGGTAATATAGATTTTCCATCCTTATGACAGAATTATCTTTTTCCAAGTAAAATAAAAAATATATACTTCTAATATTTTACATAATAGCTATTTGCAATAATCATTTAATAAACAATCAGCCAGTGGTACTACACCCTTTGTGTCATACTCATAGTTGATTGCTTTGTGCAACTCCTAGATTTTCTTGAGACTCACTTACACTTAGGTGATACGGTTGTTCCTTTGCCAAAGAATTTGCTTTTTATATAGCTATAGTAAAAATGGATTTTACCAAAACCATTAGTTATGCAGATAAGCTAGATCTACCAACTAAAGAAATAACAAAATTATATTCATTTAGCAAAAGAGAATTATTTTGCAACTGTGAATGGTAGACATCGTTTACTGTAATATTGCGATGTGTGATTTATATTTGGTCAGTAATGTGCAACGATTATAGCTCGACGTCATCGGCTATAATATTAGGAATGATTTGTATCTCGCGTCTATAGTGGTGACTATGGTGCCTAGTGACCCGTCGGATCGTTTGTTAAGGCCCCAGCCAGAACCCACCCAGAATCTAATTTATGAACTTTGTGAAATGACAACAATTCTCTGCAGTAATTTCTCCATTGTCCGTGGACCACTTCCAACAATGGCGTCCTGCTGTTCCGTGTTATAAAGCGGGCTGCTATATTCAAATACGACCGAAGGTGATTCAGATATCAAAGCGACTGGACTCGGAGACTTCGTTTGTGAAGGTTATATGTCCAGAGACCTGACCCAAGTATGTGGTTTGGTTACTCATTCATGACTGAATAATGGAAAACAGAAAACTCTAATTAAATCAATTAAACTAAATCTGAACGTAATTAAAAATACCTGTTTTTGGTGTACGATTTCGTAGTACATAGAACACAGAATCACTAAATATTAAAACAAACTAAATATTTCTTCGCAAATCAAGCTTTTGTAATGTGTTGTGTTAAGATAAAGATAATTATATTTTTTATTAATTAATCATAAAAAAAACTTTAAGTAACTCAAACTAACTTTTCTGCCATCTTTCTTGGACTTAAATAGTCAGTAATAAGGCATAACAATTACCTGGTTTTCTTAAAATTAACAAAAATTACGTGTTTAAATGTTTTATGATTATTTGTAAATGAAAATTTGTCTGTTTAATAATAACACGAGAAACAATGTTAAGTTGTGTCCTAAACATCCGGTAACTAACCTAATAATTTCCGACTTCCTATAAAGGGTGCACTAGTGTATAGCATAAAGTAATAGAATTAAAACACCCCATTCAGAAAAGTTAGCGATACGATATTATTATTATAACTAAGGTATTGAATTTCCTGTGATAATAGGTTTACGCCTACAGTAGTAATACAATTTGAGTTCGCCGGATCATAAATCAAGTAATGTACTGAAGGCCAGGTGAAATGCAATTAAGGTGATACGAGTAGCTAGGCTAAAGTTATGACAGCCTTGTGACACGTTTCAAATAAAGTGGATGCCTGATATTACAATATTATTCACGTTTCGGTTAAACCCTATAAGAGAAGAGAACAGGAGATCGAAGATCAAGGAGGTTAGATGGGTGTATTGAAAACGTCGAGTTAGTTGGATCTTCAATATGTGGGTTTATAGTTGGAGGGAGATAGAATCAGAGTTAAGATGTTTCGATTTATACTATACTTTTAAAATAAGTTTTTTATAACTAAATGGGATAAAAGTTAAATAAACTAGGCCGCTTTGCTAACTCTTTTTCCATTCGCGTTGATGGATGAGCTTTTATTGTTGATTTACGTTGCACTAAAAGTACGATTTTTATGAGAATAATTTCATCGATTGTCCCTTAAATCATAACATTTGTAAGTTCAGTGATTCTAAACGTTCCCATTGAGTTTCATCAAGAACGGAGTAGTCGTTTGCCCGATCGCGGGCCAAATATCATGAAAATATCGCATTACAAATCGAAAAATCGTAAATGTACGATATTCATGAGAAATATTTCTTTGGTTTAACTTAAAAACTTGGCAGATCTAAGTTTTAAAGATTTCAAATGTCCAATTCAATTTTCATCAATATAGCAAATGCCTTTGCACGGTAGAGAGCGAACAAACGAAAAACAAAACGAAAAATAAAAAAATAATATTAAAATAAAAATAAAAAACATCCGAGCTATTTTTTCTCAGGTTAAGTTAAATTAAAGTCTTTGCTTCGCTCATCCAATAAAATAAATACAATTGACATAACGGGAATCGCTGCTGCTGCTGCTGATAACGATGATGAGTTTCGTTGCTTAACGTCTCTATTAACGCACTTAGTCTATTCGAGACGATGAGGACTATAATAAGAAACCCATGCCTATGTGGGATTCTGAATTTGAATGGCTATTTATTACTGAGCCTCTTTAATTTTCCTCTTCAGCATAGTTTTCTCTTCTTTTTAAATAATTGTTGTTTTATCCAGGTTAACAATTTAATTTACAAAAATATATAATAAAATATTGTCTCTCTCACTATCGCCCCCCCCCCCCCCCTACCAACATATTACATGTATGAAACTGTGGACACAGGTCGAGATTTCTCCGGAAATGGGTCGCGCACTGCGGATGATAGTAATGCCTATAATCACCGAATTACGTCCAACCGAATTGCCAATCACTCATTTTCTCGCCATTGTCGCATAATTGTCATTATGCCAGATTCTATTGTCAATGAAATTTCACCGTTGAAATGTTTGCTGCAATGTGTTTTTCTGTTCCTCCTCTATCGCCGTCGTTATTAGACTGGCTGTATGGTCACGTGGACTTTCCTGCTGGGTAGGCTAACCCGCAACACACCAGTGGCGTGCCGAATAGGTAGAGAGGAATCAAATATCAGTATAGTAGGAAGGTAACATCTTGGTTAGCTTCATATTTCTCTAAAAGCAACCAGAATAAAGTTTCTACTTTGTATGTGAATATTAACAGATATGTAAGAATAACGTACACAATTAAATGTATGTTTTTATAAAAATAATGTTTGTTGGTTTGTTTTGTAATATCTACTTTGGTAGTTCCTTATGTGTACTACACTGTTACATCAATGGATTGTAATAAAATAAAGAAATAAAATGGTTTTCGTAATTATATTTCATAGCACATTTAAATTTTATAGAATGCGGAATACATAATAAAATTACATGGATTATAAGCATAAGCCGGCTGGACAAATTAATGATTGATAGCAATTGCCCTAAAAATTTGGCACATTCACAAATAGTCATTAACAATAATATGAAAAATTTGAAAAAGAACAATCAAAAGTTATTAGATAAATATGGTTTGTTATGTCAGTTGAAAGAAGTTGGCGCAACAAGACATCATTTAGTACGTTGCATGCGAATAGTTCATAGTTTATTAACTTATACTTCAAAACTCCTGTTTCCAGCTTAAGTCAGGTCAGGGGGTGGATAGACACATGTTTTCTTGTGCACAGTTAAGTAACATTGGCTTGACAGGTCGTCTCCTATTTCATATTGCACTTTCTTGTATTTGTAATTTGTAATTGTATCAATATAAATATTATTATTTATAATAATATGACAATTTAATCACAGATTTTACCATTGTTTTGGCTGATTCATCTTCCGATTTTGTTTAACAATACGTTAGCGTGTACCTTTCCTTGTCTGTAAATAACACATGTAGGCTTAAAACTACCCCCTGAAGCTGAGAAGGCCCCACCTGCCACCACGTGTTATCAGGACACACGTGATCCAGCAGTTAGCGCACGTGTTACGCGCTTCTCCTATGCGTGCACCGACTCTTTACAACGCATCCCCATCACTGCACCCACCGCGCTATCTCGTGTGTTGTGTATGTGTGTGTTATGCCACCCTTAGCTTCCAACAAAGCGGGTGTGAAATTCCATGAAAAATTTAAGTATTACGACCTAATGTCATGGTTTGTTTACATTGACATGACGGAATTACAAAATCAAATTAGGATGGTTATGATACCAAATGAAGTAACTAATATAATACATGCGATACTCTAATACAGTGTTGGCTAGAGCTTTAAATGCGCGACTTTGATTCGGGAGGTCCCGGGTTCAAATCCCGTCGAGACCGGCAATCCTGACTAAAGTTTTTTCTGAGGTTTTCCTCAGTCGTTAATGCGAATGCAAGGAATTGAGTTCTCTTAAACAGACCTCGGGCATCCCTTCACATTTGTCCTTTCCGCAACATACCTAGTTTGATACCCGAAAAAAGGGGTATGAATTGCACCCTGGACAGGCTTCCCACGAAAAATAAAAATAAAATAAAATTACTCTAGCTTGGCCGGACCGAACCTAGCCATGCAGACAATCCTGACTGAGGTTTCTCCGAGATTGTGTGCAGTCAAAAGTAAAATGACCCAATTCTAATTTAGTAATATCTTGATTACTTCCCTTGAATGCACCAAATCACTACTTCACTTCTTCATTTATTTATGATCTTTTAATTTCATAGGCTGACTATCCGACTGATTCTAGCACGGCCAATGTAAGTGAGGTTTGTCTACCTATTTCTACTTTTTATAATTGTCAAAATTTAATTTCACGTCACTATATTGAACACCAGCAAAATATATCAATTTCACTTTGGTATTAAATCGGTAAGATTATTTTCTCTCCTTATAATCCTTTATTGAAATACAAGATCAGAATTCACTTTCATATTAGCACACTATCACATTGTTTCTCTACAAGCAGAAAATAAGATAACGACCAATGTTTTCTAATGGTACGCAGATCTATAATGTTCCGGGAAGACAAAAAGTGTTTGTAAATAAAACGAGAATAGATACGGGAGTACCCAAAATAGGAAGCGAAGCTTACCGTTTTATAGAAAGTGATGTTTCTGCATAATATTGTTGGTGGAGGTGCCGGGTTGAACTCCTCCTCTGCCCCGTCCCTCGACCACCCGGGTTACCAAGTGTTTCTGTTTACATCGTTGAAGGAGAGTGTAAAAAAGCGCATGTACATCGGAGGTCATGTTCGGTTTGTATCGTGAGACATGACACACTCACAGACAGACGGACGGAAAAGTAATGGTAATAGGGGTGCTTCGATCCCTAATAATAACACAAGATTGTAAAAAATTTCGAATTGTTGTCTATTTTAAAAATAATGGCTATCTAGAGGCATGAAAATTTAGCGTTTTAGGTTATTGATGCTAAATCAGTGAGTATAAATTCTTAAAAATGCTACAAAATGCTAAATTTACTGAAAATAAGGTTTACCTTTACCAATTGAGAATTGGTTTAGCATTGTATTCTAACGTTTAAAGTGACTACATTGAATTGAAATGTTCCTATAAAGCATAATTTGAATTCATTTCCCATTAAAAATACAAGAAACTCCCCACATTTGGGGTTTTGGTGGAAAGAAGAAAATTAATGCTAGAAAATGCTTTGTTTGGAAAAATTAATGCTAAATATTCAGAATATAAATGCTATTTTTTCATAGCTCTATGTATAGTATATATTTTTATGAATAATTCCAATGCAGAAGGTCCAGGGTTCCATTACCGCTAAAGGCAGAAGTTTTTAAACTTCTGTTATGGACTTAAGTCCATCAGTTATTGGCTACAGAAATAGGTAAATGGTGACTTTAGAGCCGTCCTGACAACGAGGCACATAATAAATTCCAAGTTGTTCTGAATCTGTCTTGTCGAATATTTCCTATTAAAAAATATCTGTGGTTGGTTATCGCTCACTTTACGATTGCGTCGGGGCCTACAGGGTTGGCTTAATCGCTTTGGTTTAATGTCCCCACTGAAAATCAGTTATATGACTTAGTGTATAGACTCTAAATACGAATTTGTGTATGTATTTAATTTAAATTTAATTTTGAACAGTATACTACTATAGTATAATTTACAAACTTCCTCTAAAAAATATAAGCAAAACATTTTAATAACATGGTCAAGTACAAAATGTTTGTGTTCAAAAAGACAAATCAACTTTATGACTAATCAAAAGTTTTATATTGTACTCGTACATATTGACATAAGATTCTAGTGGATGTTATATATTCGTTGACAGCGCACCATGCTCATAGTCTAGGAATATGTCTACATTCTGTCGCAGAAGCTACAACTCTTCAATAATATAACATGTAAGCGAATATCACTCTCCTCACCCACGTCATGAGCACCCTGTAATAACTAAACCCGCCACAGAACCAAATGTCTATCCTAACTACGATAATTTGTCATTTTCCTCCACATTTTTCCTTTTTCCCTCTCCAAACTGAGGTTTGACAAATTATATTTCCTATGTTTCGGGTGGAGAAGGAAAGCAAACCTTCTTTTCTGTTGTATTACTCTGAATTTCCACCAAAACCACCACGCATTTCGCTTTTATTTACACCACAGAGCACAACAAATTTGATACCGGAGCGCTAGGGGGAAATGAGTGAGGAAGCGAGAGGGTGAATTAGAGATGAAAAAAGAAGGATTATTACCTGTGCCTTGTGGTATTTTGGGATATAGCCACAGGGTGACAACAGAAGGATCATTTTGTTCGTTTTAAATTAAAAACAACATCATAAATCCATGTTATTTAGGAAGCGGACGGAACGGGAAGATGTAATTTGCTGTTCACGAATTACGTTGCGAATTATTTCGGAACAAGCAATAATAATATTTCTTATTATTCTGAGCTGCCGGATGTTTTATCTCTCCGCTCCCCCTCTCTTTTCCCTCTCTCCATCCCTCTCTCCTTTTCAAGTTCTTGATGGTTTGCTGCTTATCAATTACTTTAACAGGGTGTCTACAAGACTGGAAAACCTAGAAAACCTGGAATTGTCAGGGAATTAAATAAATCTGAAAAAGTCAGGAAAAAGTCAGGGAATTTTATATTTTTTCTGGAATTTACAAGAAATGTAAAATAGTCAATATTTTAGTAATCTCAATACCTTTTTTGTTGCTGAAAATAGAAATTCTCAATTTTGAAAAACAATTCTTGTCGTTGTCTGGTGTTTAAACTTCCCGCCGAAATCGACATTGAATTTATTAACCATTTTTCCTCCGTTATAATGCGCGGGAAAGCCAAATTTGCAGCCTGGAAAAATATTATTTTCTGTCTAAAACCGGAAAAGTCAGGGAATTTTGTAATGGAAAATTTGTAGACACCCTGCTTTAACCCAAATTCATTATTTTTGTTTTCTACACAGGGAATTAAATTAGATTTATTGGTTATATGTGAAGGACAAGAGGACCGAGTAAAATTTTAAAATGGCAAACGAGAAAGAAATTGGGAATAAATCTAGATTGATGGTTATACCATGGAAGAAGAGGTAAATATGAAACGAGAAAGGGTGACACGTAGTGAAAGAAAGAGATGGCGGGAGTACAGGACAGTTGCAGATAATATGCACGTCATCAAACATGAGTGGTCGTTGATAGTATGATGAAGGTGCTGTACTGAACTTGGCAGTCCAGTGCTGATTAGGATATACCAAAGGATCATAAGCCACACTCACATACCAAACTAAAATGTGCTCATGGGAAATCAACGAATTAGCTGTTACGTAAGTTGAGAAAAATAACACCTTTAACTTAGAAAAATAAAGCTTCTATCAATATAAAAACATGTTTTATGGATCGTATAATGTGGACATTCTGTCATTTGTTGACCGTCTAAAGATAACAATTCCATGTTTACATTTTTAAAGCAACCTAATAAAAGCCATGCACAGGTGGATGGTGTTACCCCCCCCCCCCCCCCCATCCACTGTCTTCCCACAGACCGGAGATAGAACGAATATGACAGGGGTAAACAACATTTAATGAAGTGAGCAAAGCAAATAATAATTCCATTCAACTCTTTCACACGTTAGTAAACAGACAGTTGGTTAATTTCAAAACTTTTCGTAAACAAGACACTCACATTTTGTTTAACCATTGCGTGTATTAACAGTGAACTAAAATAAACCACCGGAACGACCGCATCAACCAGAAGTTCTACGCTTTATTCCTGTGGGACTTCAGGAACAGTGTTGACTTGTATTTGGATTTAGATACTGTATACTGCCTACAGATACTCTTTGTGTATCTACGTTTTTAAATTATTACCTTGACCTGTTTCAAGGTATTTTATTTAGAAGTATCTATGATCTCAAACACAATATACTTTTCAAAATTAAATTCCTTACAAAATCACATAAAATTAGGAAGGTAGACGTAATTATTTTTTGAATTTTTTTAATTGTATGAACTGTTATTATAAAACTGTTTGATAATTCTTATGTATAACACGTTTCTGTTCTGTTCAAAGCCAATTGGCTGCTATTAGTCCAGCAAGCTATTGTCTCAAAAAAGTATCTTTGTATCTGATTGGTAGTAACTTTTAAAGTATGTTGTATCTTTATTCTTTATCTAGGTAAACATATAAAAAAAGGTCTTGTATCTGTTTAGGTTTAATCTGTATCTATATCTAGGTACTAATAAAAACTATCTTTGTCAACACTGCTATAGACATGACAAATTTTTCCCAATGCCCCTCTTGTGATGGTTAAAAATTGGGTTTATTGTTTTAAGGAAATTTTAAAGCGAAAGTTCATAAACCGCTTAAAAGATTTACATTAATAAAATTACTTTATAAACCGCATAAATGATAGCAAAAATCTTTCATTCAGGATTGCTGGTGGCGGGTATCGATCCAGCGGCTTACAGTCTCCGCTCTGCGTTAAGTATATATTAACAATTTTGGTCACGTAGTGATTCATATAGGCCTACTTATGATAATTTAAAAACTATATTATGTATTGTTGAAAATACAACTTTAGAAAAAGAAGCTCCCCTTTAGAGGTATCACTTTTCTTTATGTCCATCCGTCGGTCTTTCTGTGTATGAGTCGCGTCTCACGACAAAAACCTAACACTACACCAGATTGATTTTATTTTGTTTCAAATCCCTTGAAGAAATGATGCAGAACGTGTTTGGTGACCCTGGGGGTCAAGGGAGCGGAACTAGCGTCACCCAAACTTCACCGAAATACCCGGCACCTCCACCAAAAACGTGATTTTGAAGGTGAAAATACGTTTTATTTAATTTTGTATTTTATCTCGATGATTAGCTTCGCTCCCTTTTTTGGACTACAGTAACTTGTGTTTTAATTTAACACTCATACACACTATCTTTCCGGGTCAAATAGTTATCAAGTAGTTAATTTCTACATTTAAACATGTTTCAATTGAACGATATAATAATATGTTAGTACCAACTGAGGCTTAATAACGACGATCAAATCTTTGGTGGACGTGGTGACTACGGAAAATGACACTAACAAATCCTAGCCTCGACATCTTGATCCCAAGGGTCACAGAGACATTATGTATCATCGTTGTTGAAGGTCATTGTAAATAACCACAGGTAAATCGGTGGTCATGTCCGGTTTTTATCGTGAGTCGTGACACACATACTGACGGACGAACGAACTTAACAGTGATGCTAATGAGCTTTATATCCGAATGTAAACCTCCGTGTCAATGCGGATGCCTTTTATACAATGTTATATTTTTACTTTTCGGCTTCAAAGATGTTACCCTATTTTGCCAATACCAATTTTCAATTAACCTCCTGCTAATAAATACTGTTAACACGTTGATGACTGACGAGAGAGAGAGATAAATTTGAAGAATTACATTGGCTATTTTAAAAACTAGTGTTATAGTGACTTTACGTAGACCTACATCATACTAAATAGTTTATGCCTCCCATATTTTTCCATCTCAATATGTTTCCAATTCAGTTTTATTTTTAATCGCCCTCTTATGATATCAATGACAAACTTGAACTAATTACCAACGCAAACATAACTTATAGTGTTAAGTTGTCAGCCATGCGCGCGTAGATCATTATCTTGGAAATATCTTTACGATTTCTCTCGCCGAGTGAGTGTTTTATCGTTGTTTGTCAGGTTTTCTGCCCAGACAAGACTTGTGCAGAAAGTTATGCCAAGTTTAGGGCAGTAGTTTACACTTGAGTGCACTTAAAAGTCGTGTAAAATATAATTTACTATTTGACACAACGAAACAATATTTCTCGGCTGATTATTAGGAACTTGTTTGTTTATATTCATAGTTCATAGTCATGTTTTGTAGTAAAGAGATGACATAGTTTTCTTTACAAAAAAGTGACATGTTACATGGTCAATATCATACTTTTCTACTAAACGTATATCCTATTCAGTTGTTAAAACTTATTCACTGTATAAATGTCACCAACTATCATCAATTACGAATTGTCAGAGTGAGTGAGTGACCACGTACTTAAAAACGTAAACAAATATATTTTAATTTTATTCAATTATATGAAATAACCACGAATAAACTCATATTATAGTTAAAGCTTATATTGCGTAATATCATGGAGCGTAGCTTCCATATATATCGACATCACTTTTCAATCTGTTCGTCTGTACGTGCATCACGTCTCACGATAAAACCGAACATGACATGATTAACATGCGTTTTATGTGATATTTCTTGGTTCAAGAAAGTTCGAGAAAGTTTGTGTTCGTCACCTCCACCAACGGGACCTGTCATGACGGGAATCTTCTGTTTCCATTTTAGGCACCGTATCAGTACTTGTTATGAATATCAATTTGGCTCCATTTCAAGCTTGAAAATCTACTATTACACAGATTTTAATTTAACCCCAGCTTCATAACTATGGTGTGGTCAGATATCAATTATATTAAAAGTGTGGTGCCAGACTGGGGCTAAAGCCCAGATTATCCGCCTCCGAGTATCAGGGCCACAGGACAAACAGCTGTTATTTGGTTTGTGATCGTTTATGTCTATGCACGATGAATCGAACGTGGGTAGATTATTTATTTTGGAAATCACATCATAAACGGAATACAAAGGACACTAAACCTTTATCATGGAATTAATTTGATCTATAATACTCCACACACTAAATCCCTCCTTTCATTTACATTTTTATAATCGACTTGATATTGATGACCACACATTTCCATATTATATTATATTCCTGATATTAAAACAAGCGATTACAACTCTATTTGATAATGTAATGAGTTATTTGAACTGAACAATAACAACAAGATGTGAAACAATATTTCAACAACTGCTCGTCAGTCGTTTTCAAAGGGTTTATTGACAGTTGACAAAACGACTCTAATAAAAATGGTCTTGTTCTTGTGTGGGTTCTTAATGTTGTTGTCAATAATTGTATATAAATTCGTTAAAGACGACTGAATAGTTGTCGAAATATTGTTTTACATAGTTTTCTTTATTTACAAAGTGTATTGTACATTCCAAATCACTCTACATTATTAACCTCACCTGCTCTTAAAGTGTTAAATTATATTTATTAAACTTAATCAAATCCCACGATCGACTAGAAAGTAATTCATGGTACCAATTTGGATTGTATTCGTCTAGAATACATCATGTACATGTAAGCGGTATACCTACGTTGATAATTTAATAATATAACGATAATAACTTATTTGAATATGGTTAACTCATAATTATTACGAGCGATTAACATTTTAAAGGAACGACAGTATTAAATGTTTAACAATCAACGATTTGACGAAACACGATTACAGTCGGTAGTTTTGTTGGAAGTTATATTTCTAAATTCTCTGCTTTTCTCTGACAATTTAGGCAAATGTTATGTTAATGTTCTGGATCATCAAGAATAAACTAAACTTGATGTAGAAATATGTTCTTGAGCCAACGGATAGAAAATAAATTTTGTGAAATAAAAAATTATTGACCGTATTGTTAAGGTAAAATCTTAGCGAAATGCTGTTATATTTTGATATTTTCCTTCAGTTTAGCGCATAATAAAGCAATAGAACCGTTACTGTGTCAGCCTTAGAGCTAGAGGTGAAGAGCTCGAAATATCGTTGTTGGTGGAGGTGCCGGGTATTGGGGACGCCATCCTCGTCGACGTGACCTCCAGTGTCGCCAGAAACATTCTGTATCCTCGTTGCTAGGCCTATAGGTCGATGTCAACAGAACCACATGTTAATCGTAGTTCTAATTCGGGTATTATTGCGAGGCGTGACACACGCACGCACGCACGCACAACTGACGGACTGGCAGAAAAGAAATGCATTCTTACAACTAGGCCGCTTGGCGAACGCTTTTTCCAGTCGCGTTGATGAATGAGCTTTTTTTTTAAAAAAATCTGTTCAATGATTACGTTTTTAATTAGGATCAGATTACTTTTTATATAGTTATTTGATATAGCTTGTTAATTATACACCTGTAAAAGGCTTATATTAATACCTTTATTTCTATGAATTTTGACTACATTTTTCAACTTTTTCTTTAATAAGGCACTACATCACCATAATCTTTATGTCAATGTAAAATATGAACGTTGTAGCCCCACCCATTTGGTCAGAATCGGCCCAAATATTACGACAATATCGTATTTAACCCGGGGAAAAAATAGTAAAAGTACGATTTCTATGAGAAATATACGTACGATCATCATAAGAAATATTTGATCGATTGTACCCAAAAACGTAACAAGAGATTTAGGTTCAGGGTTCAGAGATTTTGAAGGTCCCCTCAAATTTTCATCAAGATAGCATATGCCGTTTGCCCTGTAAAGCGCAAAAAAAAAACACCCGAGCCAATTGTTTTGGGGGGACCAGTAAAATTTGAAGTCTTCGCTACGCTCATCCAATAACCCAGGCTTTTATTTGAATATAAAATATGTTATTAATTATAATTTCAAATATATAATGTATTAGTCATGGCGTTCAGATATTTCAATGTCCAGT
>JAMZAV010006439.1:0-37824 GCA_024449915.1 Sweltsa coloradensis
CGAGTGCACCCAATCTGGACCCGGGTACTTTGGTTGGGTTCACTAGCCAGCTTACCCGAGTCTTCTTCTTTTTGGCCGGGGGGCCCTTTTTTCTAATGTCGGTTCCAAATGTTTTTTTAAAAACAGGCCTATAATAGCTGTCCCCGTCAAGTAGATGGAGCGATTTGTAGCCCAAATATTTTTCATGACGGCTGTCAGTTTGACAAACACCAAATGATTTCTAAATACCCTTATGCTATAACTTCTTAATTATTGTTTCTGTTTGTGCATTCCCATGCTGCACAAGCTAAAAAGATATCAAAACAATCCAGAAAAATAATTTATAGCATCTAAAACATATTGCAAAACCTTAATTGAAACCCCAAATCGACATCTAGATTAGGTCAGATTGACGCTTCAAATGCTACGCTAGCGTCTCTACGGACGTCTTGGAGACTGTGGATCTAGGCTACTATGTGTCGTGTCGGTCTGCCTAGTACTGGGCCGGCTGCACCCATACACCAAGATGTCAGCCCACTCTTCCCTCGTTCCTGCGGGAGCAGATCAAGTCGGAACACACGCTCGACAGGGAGCGAGCCGAGCTCCTACCACCCGCAGCGTGCATCTCGAACACCCATCCCCTCTTCCCTGGAGACTCTAACGTGGTGTGGAACAGTGGCCGGTCAACTCCAGGTATGTAGGATTGTCCCGGCTGTTGTTGCATCGTAGTGTTGTGGCTTGTCATTTGAAGGCTTATTTTTATATACATCTGATTGTTTGAGGGAAGTGGTATATAATGTTGTGTTCTGAAGAAGTCATCAATGTATTTAGGTGGATCGGTTAGAATATGGTGTGCTTTGAAGTGCCTTTTGCATGACTCAGTATATTTGAGTTGTAGTGGGGGTACCCGCTTTTGTAGTTTGAAGATGGGATTGGTTTTTGTTTTACTGCTGTTGCCCCATACTACTAAGTTTTAATCTACTGTACTGTTGAAATTTTTTAATTGCATATTATATTCCCGAGCCAGCAATGTACTCAATGAGTTACATGAAAGAGCTTGGTCTATTTTAAGTCCCAACAATTTGAATACTGTCTGTAGTCTGTTTGGCCCAACAAACTTCTTTGTTGCCTGCAGTTTAGGCTGCGTTCCAATGCTTCATTTTTACGCTAGTCTACTGCGTAGTGGACTCATTTACCGGAAGTGAAGTGACAAGCAGGCGACCAAAGCTCCGATTTGGCTAGCAGATAGCAGACAGCAGGCGAAAGTGTACACTACGAAGTCGACTACCCTGCTAGCAAAATGGCGGCCAGTAATTTCGCAGCCACAAACCTACAACTAGAAGCTACTTATGGAGTTAAAGTGTTATGAATTGATGATATTACGATAATAAAATTGAATATAACAGCAAATACAAATACTTACATCCAGTCAAGCATTCTTTTCAATGATTTCATGTGAAAAGTGAGGTTAGGGATGTTTATTGTTTATGTTTATTGTTAGGGTTGTTGATGACTTTTCTATCTGTTTAGGAAGCTGTGAGTAGCCATAGTAGGTAGACTTCAAAAGTGTATGCCCAAAGGTGTAAGTAGGTAGCAGTTAGCAGGCTAGTGGATAGACGGTAGTGGCTAGCAGGGCAAAGAAGCATTGGAACGCAGCCTTAATATCATGATGCTCGTCTTTGTTTTGCTCACTTGCAGGCAATTTGTTTTAAAGTATTGGATTATGGTGTTTGTTACAATGAATGCATCAATTTCCAACCCTTCTTTAGTTTCATTTGTTATCGTAAGTGTTGAGTCATCTCATCTGCAAAGAAATGTTACTACGGTTTGCGGAATATCGTTAATGCAAATAAATAGCATAGGAGACCATTAACTGAGTCTAGAGTTACCCCATGTTTAATTATTTGCATTTCTAATCTATGTGGTTAAGTATCTTGTAGCCTATGTATCATGAGAGTAGTGATACATAAATTGTATAGACTTAAAGTTATGAAACCACAATGTGATTTGAATTAAGTTATAATTAGATGAGTGAGCGCAGCGAAACGAAGTCTATAACGCCACTCATAGATTGAGCTGAAATTTTAAACAGACATCCGTGACCAGGTAACTGAGAACTGCTAACAAATCGAGTACAATCCGTTGCGATTTATACCTACAAGAAATAATAAATTGAAAATTCGGCGTGGAATGTGTAGGTTTTATTTTAACAACAATGATTTTGATCTTGAAGTCGTCATTTTTAGCCAAAATTTTTGTCAGGCTGTGCATATCTGTGATCAAGGTGTCTCGAATATTACACGACCAAGGTTCCCCTAAATTCCGTTGGGACATTGAGTAAACCTTGCAATCTTTACTCGTATTTTGTATTGGCTATGTTTTCCATAATAATGTATGCATTTAAAAACATGTTTTATAATTTTTTAAATACAATCCAGAAATTAAAATATCTTTCCCGACCGGGGGTTTGAACCTAGGTCTTCCACATTTCGATAATGGTGCCTTAGACAACTGTAGACTAGGGAAACGCCAAAGTCGTTGATAGACGAGTGAGTGAGCCATGTGTTTAATACCCGGTATCATTCCCCATACTGGGCTAGATCCAGCCGTAGGTATAGGGGAGGAAAGGGGATGTTCCCGGGTACTCAACACATGGCTCACTCACTCGTCTATCAGCGACTTTGGCGTTTCCCTAGTGGATAATTATTATTACTTATTCTGGCATTAGGATTGAAAACAATTCCATGATGTTAGCCCGCATGTTTGTATGTTGCCTCTGTAGACGCACCGTCATCAAACGGCTCCGGGAAATCAAGGCAAGCTCGAGGTCACAACAGCGTGGAATCTGTCAATTCCAGAGCGCTGTGCACTTCGGTCACATTCAGTGAAGTAAGAGAACCGTTCTTGTTCCCTTGTAACGAAGACGGAGAACCCCTGGAGTCCGGGCAGTCCGCCCACGCGAGCACAACCGACCCTGAGGGTGCCGGGAACAGCTCGCAGACTGAGACACCGACTAACTCGTCCGAGGTTGAGCTAACTCCAGGGTGTTCTAGTGCGAAGAGGGCGAGGTCAGACCAGGAACCCGTGCGCGACGCTACTGCGCCTAGGTGAGTTGGCTCGGGTCGTCAGTGCTTCTCCTAGGCTGGCTGGGGCTAGAACCCTGGTCTCGCTCAATCCTAGGCTGGCTGGGGATAGAACCCTGGGCTGTGGTTGAAATGCCGGCCTAGCAAGCGAGTGACCAGGGTTCAATCCTAGGTTAGTTGGATTATGGAATCTCTTATCTAGAAACTTAAATGCGGTAATTCTGTTGCAGGCCATCCGAGGACCTGGCACAGCCTCGAGCCAGGACCTGCAATGCTCGTCGCACCAGTAGAAACCCGAGATGTGCGGCACGAAGAAAACAAACTGAGTTTGCATTTTGTGTGATTCTCTAGATTCGTATTTATCATTGTAAGGCCTATATGTTTTGTGCCCATGGAAATAGTTATGAATTAAATGTTTAGTGTAAAAACTGTATTTATACAAATAGAAAAGAAAATAATAATATGAGTTGACTGTTATGACTTATTCTTCGTTATCAATTGAAAGCGTCTATCCCCCCCCCCCCAAAAAAAAAAGAAGTCCACCTCGCAAACATTAGCTATAGTAAGAATTCGAGTTTTTCTCCCCTAAACTAGAGGCGTGCTCTAGCAACCGTCGTCGGGGACCATGCCCTTTTCCCTTGATGACCTCCCCGACGACGACAACGACACCACGAACGATGACAAAGACGATGACGACCGCGACTACATAATCTTCTGTTTTGGGGAATGGTCGTGGGGCTCGAAGCCTCTCCCCTGGTATTTTTAGTGCCTGGTGCGAAGCACCTATAACTAAAAATCTTATGTGTGCCAGAATTGGGCGATGGACAGCGTCCTTGCGCTGCATGGTAATTGGTGACAGGCCCGTTGATTTCGGTAAAATACCGCCGGAACTTGAAAATGGCAACAAACTTCTAGGTTTTGCATCCGTGGCAGAAAAGTCCCACAAGAGACATCCAAGGAGAGTTATTTTTATCGTCACGGAGGTCTTAGTCGTGGGTCCACTACACCCACTCGACGAGCCCGGCGATGAGACGTTGACGAGCCCGCAGAAGCCGTGCCTGACGACGTGGAGGCAAGAAACGAGGTCCAAGAGCTGCAATGGGGCGCGGGAATACGTCGCTTCTTCTCGGAATAATGTGGGCAAGTGCAGAAACCTGGGGATTTGGTACCGCTTCTAGAGATGCGTAAAATCTGGCAGCTTGTGCAGCGATGCATTGGTCCACGGTTTGCAGACCGAGGTCAGCGTGAACCTCAGACATTCGTGTCCAGCGAGGGAGAGAAAGGGACACACGAAGAAAGAATCTTGTTTTGCACCACTTGTAGTCAGTTGCGGTGGGATGCTGCACATCCTCCCCAGACAGGAGATCCGTATAACGCCGCTGAACGGACTACAGACGTGTAGAGGCGGAGCTTGGCCGTTACCGAGAGCTGTGCATTCCGCGGAAGGGGGTACAGAGTGACGAGTTTACGGGTTGCCTTCTGAGTTGCTGACCGGATATGTGTTCCCCACGTAAGTTTACGGTCTAAAGTTATGCCCAGGCATCTATTGGTCGGTGCCCATGGTATGGCGACATCATTGAGACGTAACCGAGGAGGAGGCCCGTTTTCTAGACCATGAGAAGGAGTACTTGAAGTCTTCTCCACATTGAGGGCCATGCGTGAATTTTTCATACCAGTCTGAAATAGTGTACAAGGTAACGTTGTCCAACGCGAACTGCGATCCATGGGCGAAGATTAGTTGACAGAGCCACGAAGTCATCAGCAAACATTGCCGAGGTAACACCTTCTGGTGGAGGTGGCATGTCGGCTGTGAAGACATTAAAAAGAGCAGGGCTCAGCACCGAGCCCTGAGGTACTCCGGCAAGAATTGGGCGCTGTGAGGTGGAGACAGAATTTATTGATACGTAAAAAGTACGCTCAGTGAGGAAGGATTGAATAAGCAGTACTAGATAATCAGGGAACTGAAAGTGTACAAGTTTGTGAATGAGTCCAACATGCCACACACGATCAAATGCCTTGGAGACGTCAAGGAATACCGCCGCTGACGCACAGCCGCTGTTCCAACCATCTGTTATCTTATCAGTTATCCTCGTTAGATGTTGTATTGTGGAGTGCTTTGCTTGAAATCCAAATTGTTCGTCCGGGAGAAGGTTCGAGTCGTCTATGTGACGTTGTAGACGGACTAGGATGACACGCTCCAGCATCTTGGAAAACACAGACAAGAGGCTGATAGGGCGATAGCTCGTAGGGTCCCGAGCAGACTTTCCCGGTTTCAGAAATGTAATGACCTTGGCATTTTTCCAAGAGCTTGGGAAATGTTGAAGTTCAAGAACAGCATTGAAAATAGCATGTATCGGGTTTGCTGCTCGCTTTTGACAATTGGAAAACAACTTGTGCCGTGATGCCATCATCTCCTGGAGCCTTTTTTGTGTGGAAGGTCCTTTGCAATCTGGAGCAGATCCTCAATGTGCATCCCGCTCCATCTGGTAGGGGGAGTGGAACGTGGTGAGTTTGTGACCACTGGAGTACTTGCTCCTCCACTTGTGGTGTAGAGGCTGGGGTGGGTTCAAGGTAATGCGGCCTCCAGCGAGTCTGCCAGGACGTTCGCTTTTTCCACAGAGCTGCATGCCAAGATTTGTGGTCCCTAAATCGGTGGGTCCGCCTGTGGAATACGTTGTAGGGCACGAGCCATACGCCAGTAAGATTTACCGGAGACATCGAGACCCGCTACCGTAGTATCCCAGAGTTCAGATCGGAAGACCGCAATGTCACGCTTGAGAGCTGTTGATGCTCTGTTGTAAGCGGTCATGTGATGGGCAGAGTGAGTGCGTTGCCAGGTACGTCGTAGGCGGTTTTTGAAGGTTACTGAACAGCGAAGTCCTTCTGGCAAATCATACAGGGTAATGCGGCCACGAGAAGAGGTCGGTGTCGAGGTAGCAATTGCCTCTTGGATCAGTGAAGTGATAGATTCTACCGCTGCATCCACGTCAACCTTTAGAAGTTAAAGGTGGCGGATCTTCAGGGAGACCTGCGTCAAGATGAGTGCGGAAAGCATCCCAGTCAGCCTTGTGAAAATCAGGTCGTTGACACGGCGGGGAAAGAAGGAGTCTGTCACCTAGATTGAGGACCACGGGATTGTGGTCTGAAGAGCGAGTGGGTATGCCTCAAGGTTGTACAAGCAACGAATGTTGGCCAAAAAACGCGATGTCAAGGACGTCAGGACGTCCCACGGCCCCAACCAAGCGGAAAGTGCGTCGGGTCAACTGGACTGCCACAACGTATGTGCTACGGTCAGGTGGTCACGCAAGGCGTTCCTGCTGTGTTGGCTGTCAGGGAATTCCAAGACGGATTTTTAGAATTAAAGTCACCCATGAGGACGGTTGGTATGGGGGAGGAAAGTAGGATAATCAATGTCGCCACATTAAGTCTTGGGGTTTGGTCTCTTGTACACTGAAATAAGTCGGAGGGTGGCCCCCTGGGGTATGAACCTGGCCCACCAACCGCCTCAAGTGAAATCAAAGGCGGAATAGGTATTTGAAAATGATCGACCTGTGTACTAATAAGAATGGCCGTCCCTCCGACTGTCGAATCCCAGGAGCGACCCCCCCGGTCCTCACGATAGACCTTGTGATTCGCCACTTTCCAAGATACTTGAGGAGCTAACCAGGTTTCCTGTAAAAGTGCTAGATGAATATCATGCTGACGCATGTATAGGAGAAGTTCGGGTGTCTTGTATTTAATTCCTCCACCAGCATTCCAGGTAAGAATGTGCAATCCGGGGGGTCTTAGGACCATTGAAGCGTCCTTCCACTAGAGAGGCAATCGTGGTTACCATCATAGATATAATTGGGTCCGTGGTCATGGACGCCAGAGCTTTACAAATATCCAAGATCATCCCATAAGTGGCAGAACTCATAGGTGGTGGTGACTCCGTAATGGGTTGCGGAGGAGATCTTGCAGCCCTGGAAGGTCGCGGGTCAGTCCGGGTGGGAAGCTGTACCATAGTCCTACCTTCTGATTGTAATGGCTGAACTGTGAGATCTGGAAAGACCGCTGCACTGTATGAGTAGCCCGGACGACCCTTTGGGGCAGCTGGAAGGGGAAACGAGCTGTCGGACGCTCTCGGGGAAATGGTAGGCTTCAGGTGCTGCGACGCTGCCCGTAGATAGGGCCGGGCACTTCCTATAGGATGCAGGGTGGTCTCCACCACAGTTTACACACTTTGCGGGAAAAGGGGGTGACTTCTTACAGTCGCGACCACTGTGTCCTTCAGCACACTGAAGCAGCGAGGGCCAACATTGCAGAATGTAGAGGTGTGGTTAAGCCTCTTACAGTTTAAGCACATTTTTGGACCCTTTGCACCTTTGTAAGGTTCAACTGTAAAACCCGGGGAAAGTCCTAGGACACGCAGGTTACCAGCGATGGAGCGTCAGTGACACCAGAGTCGTCACCACGAAAAAGCGGTTTTCGGGACGTGCTGAGGACCCCGGGCCAGTCATCTAGGTGACCGTACGGACTGCGTATCCTCCGTCGACTAGGTCATTACGGACATCGTCAGCTGATTGGCGGTCAGACAATCCCCGTAGGACAAAACGCCTGGTTTTTACCTAACCCGTTGAATATGTGTGGAATTGTACCTTGCGGTCACGTAAGGCGTCGGACAGGGCGCGGAAGTCATCGAAGACTTCACTTTTATAGCAAAAGAATCCACGCGCGACCGATCGTGAATCCATAATCGCCCACAACAGACTTAAAAACAGGACAAGGTCGCGGTAGCGTTCAAAATCATACACCACTATTGGCGGCGTATGAACCTTTTTCGAAGGTGTGACGGTGACAGGCAATACACCGTCCATAGCGTCCTGGTTGGATCATAGCCTGAGGCCTGCCCACTCCCGCGAGTCGGGCGTAGTATCGTCCGTCTCGAGGACGGCAAAACGATTTTAAGTGGGAATGGTGACTAAGTCATCCTTAGGCCCGACCATCGTGGAAGCAACCGACGTGCTGGGTTTGGGCGGTTACCTCTCGACATTTTCGTTGTGCTTCGGGGGACGAAATACGTTGACGCTTAGGCGCCTGGAGGTATTTGGGCAAGGGGCATTATCCTACTGAAAATCTCATCCATGGTGAGACTATACTCAAGTTCCCAACGCACTTCCCGCAACCGGGGCACGAACATGCGTATCATACACAATAAAAATAACACTTCTCCACACAGAAAATAAAAAACGTAAATAGCTTCAAGAAACAAAAGAAGTCCGACCGCGACTAGAGAACCCCCCATTCCTTCCCCTACCCATTGCTGGTTCTGACCAGCATGGGCTCCTCCTCCCTATATCTCCTAGGCTAGAGTGATGCATTATTACCTAACGGTTGACTCGCCCTTAATCCAAGTACCAAAAAAATCCCCTCTGATACTATATTCATGAACGGGTCTCGGCCCAGGGTAGAATTTGGTCCAGAGCATGGCTCTGCTAATCGTAAAAGGCGAGGAAAGAGAAAATGTCCATCTCCAAACATCAGCTGGTAACTAGGGGAGTATAGGCTATATGACTCCTCGAAACTAAAGGCGAGCTCTGGCGGTCGTCGTCGGTGACCCTTGACAACCTCCCTGACGACGACAAAGACTATGACAATGACGATGACGACCACGAGGTGAGAACCCCTTCATCTTTCCTCCCCCTATGTGGATGGTTCTGACCAGCATAGGATTTTCCTCCCCACAACCCCTATTAGTCTAGAGTGGCGCAATATGATGTAGGCCTAACGGCCGAAACTTTGTGTTTGCTTATGACATTTCTTTCTTACGGGTGTGTGTTATGGATTGGGATTTCTTCATCATACACAGCGTTATAACCAAAATCTAATTATTTACGTTTTGCTTTCTAACTTGTTTAGGTTTTTATTGTGTAAATCAGACTCATCATGGTTAGGGCGTATTACGGATGGTTATTGAGCGAGCGAAGCGAGCGTCTCCACTTGACTCTTATGGCTCGAATGCGTCTGTTTTTTTTCTGTTTGTTTGTTTTTTTCTGTTACTGCTTCGGTACAGGTCGCACCGTTTCTCTGATCGACCTGAAATTTTTCACACATGTACATACCACCTAGGCGGGTTGCTGTATAGTTTTTGAACAACATCCGATCGTTGGTTATAAAAAAAAAAAAAAAAAAAAAAGGTTCCGATCGTTATGAAATTTTGCAGGATCAATAAGTACAACATTCTCTCCTATTTTACAAATTTTCAGCCTAAATCGGTCAAGGACCATAAAGACTTATTGGATGTAACAATATGGGGAAAGTCGTACTTGGGTCGTTGTTGCACGTACCGGTGCTCGCTCAACAACGCAACGGGACTTTAGCGTTTTCCTAGTATACTCAATGGTACGGTATTACATGTCATTACGTACTTACATACGTTATTACTTACTAGGGAAACGCCAAAGTACCCGGTAACATTGTCCTTAATCCAAATAAACCAAATAAACAAAAACCCTTTCATCCCCTACTTAAAGGCTAGAGTGGCGCATTACGGTATTACAGTTGACGCGTCCTTATACCAACTAAACTTAAAACCCCTTTTATTTATGTACCAATATAATTATCAAACTTAAATTCAAATTTTTCCAGGTACTAAACACGTGACTCGCTCACTCGTCTAACAACGACTTTGGCGTTTTCCTAGTCTAGTTGGCTAAGGCGCTCTTAGGCCCTTACCCGAAATGTGGGAGTCCTGGGTTCAATCCCCTGGTCAGGAAAGATTGACATAGCCAGTACGAAATACACCTACGTGTAAAGTGCCACGTGTATTGGGGGTACCTTGACAGTGCAAGATTCGATACACCTTGGGCACTGCATTTTCACAGCCAGACAAATAACAAACATTTTTTATTTTTAGCAAAACCAGTGTCTTTAAAATAGTTCCTACACATTCGCAGTCTATTTTTCAATTCATTTTAAATCGCGATGGATCTTGCTGTTTTGTTAGCAGTTCTCAGTAAACTTGTACCGGATGACTGTTTAAAATTTCAGCGCAATCTGTTCAGCTATTCGTCTGATTTTCGACGTACACACACACAGAATCACGGAAGTGCCATATTTCTTGAATAGGGAAGTTTCACAACATTTTTTTATTATTCTACTGTATTCAGGGCCATCTTCTGATTACATAAATATCAAATTTGTGTTATTTATAAAATGTTTTCAGTCATAAAAGTGGAGCTTAAAATTTTACACGTAATAATGGCGGGAAAAAAAAGGGCAATACGTCATAACCATACAACCCCAATCCACCGTGGTGGTCATTGAAAAAAAAGGTTTACTGATTATCTTACTTGTGAATGAAATTTGTTTCTAATATGATTAAACTAGGAAAACGCTACAGTCCCGTCGCGTTGTTGAGCGAGCACCGGTACGTGCAACAACGACCCGAGTACGACATTCCCATAATTGAGCGAGCGTCTCCACTTGACTCTTATGGCTCGAATGTCTGTTTTTTTTTTTTTTTTTTTTTTTTTTTTTTTCTGTTACTGCTTCGATACAGGTCGCACCGTTTCTCTGATTGACCTGAAATTTTGTACACATGTACATACCACCTAGGCGGGTTGCTGTATAGTTTTTGAACAAAATCCGATCATTGGTTATAAAAATAAAAAATAAAATAAAAAAATAAAAAAATAAAAATGTACCGATCGTTATGAAATTTTGCAGGGTCAATAAGTACAACATTTTCCAAATTCAAATTTTTTCAAATTTTTCCAAATTTTCAGCTAAATCGGTCAAGACCTTAAAGACTTATTGGTAATCATAATTCGAAAAATGATGTTAAAAAATGAAGGAGGCAGTGAAGATACAAAGATACACTTTAGAAGGCATGACGTCAATTAGTACATTGCAAAGATGTTGGAATAGTATAGTGTACAATGTCAATATCCAGTTAGGCCTACACTGTGTGGTGGGCCTTATGGAAATGTCGTACTCGGGTCATGTTGCACGTACCGGTGCTCGCTCAACAACGCGTCCAACTGAGCGTTAGCAACCCGCATAGGTGGTATGTACATGTGTGAAAAATTTCAGGTCGATCAGAGAAACGGTACGACCTGTACCGAAGCAGTAACAGAAAAAAACAGACATTCGAGCCATAAGAGTCAAGTGGAGACGCTTGCTACGCTCGCTCAATAAGTCTTTAAGGTCTTGACCGATTTAGATGAAAATTTGTAAAATAGAGAATGGATAAAATCCACCGCCATCTAGAGGACCTTGACATCATTTCTTTGGGAAAACTATTTTAACTCTTTGATAACAAATAATACACTGCTTCCTCGATGGTATTTTGATTGTTTCTAGGTGGCAGTGCATAGTGAGACTTTTCGTTGCCATGGTAACGTTACTTTTGTTAAAATGTAATTTCTATCTACACTACTTAAGGTCTTGACCGATTTAGCTGAAAATTTGTAAAATAGGAGAGAATGTTGTACTTATTGACCCTGCAAAATTTCATAACGATCGGAGCATTTTTATTATTTTTTTAATTTTTTTAATTTTAATTTTTTATAACCAACGATCGGATTTTGTTCAAAAACTATACAGCAACCCGCCTAGGTGGTATGTACATGTGTGCAAAATTTCAGGTCGATCAGAGAAACGGTACGACCTGTACCGAAGCAGTAACAGAAAAAAGAAACACACATTCGAGCCATAAGAGTCAAGTGGAGACGCTCGCTACGCTCGCTCAAAAATGGTAACTAGGAAAACGCTCAGTTGGACGCGTTGTTGAGCGAGCACCGGTACGTGCAACACGACCCGAGTACGACATTCCCATAATGTTACATACCAATAAGTCTTTTAGGTCTTGACCGATTTAGCTGAAAATTTGTAAATTAGGAGAGAATGGATAAAATCCACCGCCATCTAGAGGACCTTGACATCATTTCTTTGGGAAAACTATTTTACTCTTGATTTCTTCAAGGTGGCAGTACATAGTGACCAGAATTCTTGTGCGACTTTTCGTTGCCATGGTAACGTTACTTTTGTTAAAATGTAATTGCTATCTACACTACTTATCGGATCAAAATAAAATTAACATATTCGTGACCGGACGGACATTCTAAATGATTTGGCTACCTCAGATTTTGTCGCCGTTTAGTTTTTAAAAAAAACTTTAGATTAACTTTAATGTAACTTTTTAACTTTTTGAACGATTTTGCCACAAAACTATACAGCAACCCGCCTAGGTGGTATGTACATGTGTGCAAAACTTCAGGTCGATCAGAGAAACGGTGCGACCTGTATCGAAGCAGTAACAGAAAAAAAAAACAGACATTCGAGCCATAAGAGTCAAGTGGAGACGCTCGCTTCGCTCGCTCAATAAACAATAATTTGTACATTAAGATATAACATTTGCATATTTTTTTGTGTATGAGTAGGGGGTTATAGTATCTATGGTGTATACATTGGTTTATGAAAACATTAATAAAGAAAATGTCAACAATGAACTATTGTTTTAACACGAGCTGGTGAACGGCCGAGAGGTGGTCAATTTCATTCATAAACAACGCTGTCTACTGAGATATGACGTCACACGTCTTTTCACAATAAAAGCGTGGAATGAGTAAACGGAAAACTTTGTACCTCTGTGGAATAGACAGTTTTTACTTTAGAGTGTTATAAACTACGGCGATTGTGTTTTATAGTAAATATCTATTGATTTTGTACACCAGCGCTAATATCTACGGCTGAGGAGACTTCCTTATTATATCCTCAGTCACTCCGCTCCCTCGTCTAACTATGGACTTAGAATAGTAGATGGGTCTAACAATACAGATGTTAATTAAAATATTTTAAAGAATTTAAAAAAAATTCAATTAATTCATCTATCACATCAATTACACACGCATTAATAATTAATTCAGTAACCATTGTAGTAAATTACCTTTATGATAGGACTCCCAGTGATTCCAAAATTTGAAGTAGCATTATTGGATGAGCGAAGCGAATAGATACTTCAATTTCACTGACCCCCCAAAAAATTAGCTCGGATGTTTTTGTTTGTTTGTTTTTTTGTCTGTTTGTTTGCTCTCTACTGGGCAAACGGCATATGCGATATTGATGAAAACTGGAGGGGACCTTCGAAATCCCTGAACTTAGACCTGCCACGTTTTTGGGTACAATCGAAGAAATATTTCTCATGAATATCGTACTTTTACGATTTCTTTCGATTTTTAGTGCATTTTTTCGTGACATTTGGGCCGATTCTGACCAAACGGGTGGGGCAACAACGTTCATATTTTACATGCACATTAAGGTTATGGCGATGTAGTACCTGTTGAAAGAAAAAGTTGAAAAAGTTTGCCAGAATCCATATAAATAAAGGTTTTAATATAAGTTTTTTAAGTATATAATAACAATTAACAAGTAACAATAGAAACTTGACAACAATCACCTACAATGCGTTCAAAAAACACTTGCAAAAGTAAAGAGATCCCACTCAAACTTAAAACTTTCAAAAAAAGCTCATCCATCAACGCGACTAAAAAAAACGTAAACTTAAAGTGTTTCGCTTTGCTCATTCAACCAGGAATGTTCCAAGTTTTATCTGGGATAACGCTAAGTCTTTAGTAAAGCATAGTAAAGTAATTAGCCAGTAGATAAAAACTTTGTTTGCAAAAACATGGTGGCCGGTATCGCTGAACGGCCACTCTCTGGCTTAATGTTGTCCTTGGCCTGCCTAGAGATTGTAGAAACTGCGGCCACGTTGTTTGTGATGCATGCATTTTAAAGATGGCGTAGGTCTGGGCCTTGGAAGGAAGATGCACGTGTGTCTGTCTAGCTTATCAATCTAATTACCATTAGCTCTGTTATTATTCGAATGTTAATTATGGAATCTACTAAAAAGAGAATATTTGTTGGCAACTTACCGTGTGATATGTCGGAATCTGATGTTAAGGAAAGGTTCAGCAAATTTGGCAATGTTTTGAAAATCGAAATGAAAAGCAGCAATAACGTCGCTCAGTCATGTTATGCCTTTTTGGATTTGGAAATTGATGCCAGTCTCTTGGGTTCATGTAAGTTGACTATAATATTTAACTACCCTAGGGCTTTGTATAAGAGCCCGGGCTCCCTAACCCATTTATTGGAACACGCAGGGCGCGTTTCTAACCCTACTTTTTACAGGTTAGGTAGGCATATTGTATTAGGTTTGTTTGGTTTACCTAGTGTAGTGTAGACTTGTGTAGTGTAGGTGTAGGCCTTGAAATCAAATTACACTACACTTTACCCAGGATAACCAAACGTTTTTTAAGCTACACTCTACACTAGATTCGCTCACATCGAACTGTCAAACTAAAAAAACATAATAAAACAACAAACAGTACTGTTGAAGGCACTAAATGAGTCAAAATGATAGAAAATGTGTACTATCTGAACGATGAAAAGCTATTTGGAACATAAACTTCAATAGTGCTTATCCTAATTGAGGTTAGAGTACCCTACGCATTTGCCCTCATCACAAAACATAGTGCCACAAATAAAATACTTCGAATCAGTTTCTAATACGTAATTATAGACTATTAATTGATTTTAGGAGTTATATCGGATTGTCAATGAAAGAATGTGTCATTCATCATGTTTTAAGCTGTTTCTCTTCAAATGTTGCGCCTAAATTTTTACACCTACACCCTACACGACCTCCTAGAGCTCGTGTAGAAATTCTACACTTTACACTACACGAAGTCAAACCAAACGGCTACACTTTACACTACACTTAATACGAAAACGCTTTTTAGACATTTTGAGCCTACACTAGTGTAAAGTGTAAGTTCGTGTAGCAAACCAAACAAACCTAATGTATAAATTAGCAGCTGTGGGATTACAAGCCCGTAACATCGTTAGTCAAGGCTAGGCCTAGCTATAGGCTTGGATGCCAAGCGTCCTCAGTAGGCTAGGGATCGCTTTCCTGTTACCGTTACAGTTAACGGGAAATGTTAAAAGCATAGGGCCATCCAACTTTCTCGTGAGGATACGTTTCCTGGCTGTTGTAGGGCGACCTTAAATGCTGGTTTATGATTGACGTCAACATGGGGAGATGTGAATGGAAACGCGAATGTGGTGGAAACGGAAAGCGAGGCGTGTACGATTGACGGAAATCAGGACCACTTCGTTAGTCAACTAAAACAATAAATAAATCGTCAAACTAAACCCTAGTGCCTAGATATCTAAGCAGACGTTGTAGGTTATGTTTGTTTCGTTTTATGTTCTGTCACGAGGCGAGTATAAAGCATTTGCGCATGCGCGACAATCACATCGCCAAACGGAACGTGAATGTAGACGCCAAAGTTGAGTCTTGACGAACTTTGGCCGCTCCGTTCTCCATTCCCGTTCACTTTCCGTCAATCATAAACGCTAAGCTGTGAATGCTATGTGTTATCTTTCGCGTTCACGTCTCCATTCACGTCTCCCCACGTTGCCGTCAATCGTAAACCGGCCTTAAAGGTTTATGTTCAATAGGCCTAGCCCCCTAGCTTAGCCCTAGTAACCCGGGAACGAAGTCCGGTGAGGCCCAGTTCCCACTCGTCGTAAGAAATTGTTTTGTTACCGTCGGCCAGGCCTATAAGAAATCTGATATATCCTGATTCAGATTCAGATTTATTTTATTCTTATTATATTTCCTAATAGGAACTTAATATTTGGTTGCGGTGCACCAAATTAAAAGACGTTTTTTTTTTTGTTGCAAAAAACACCCAAAAACAAGCTTTCTAGTTTACAAAAATGTTCTTTGTAGGCAGCCTAATTATTATACACTATGATATTAATATGAACTTGCTTAGTTTTGTTGTGTTTTCACCCAAAATAAAGGTATTTCATTGACGATGTGCGCCAATATGACGTCTAGGCGAGGACTTCCATCTTTAATAATGCGTCCAGTCAAGTTAGGGCCTACTATTTAGTTTTATCAAAACTCTGCCCTCTGCCTGCTTACGAGAGTTGAAACTACAC
This sequence comes from Sweltsa coloradensis, assembly GCA_024449915.1. NCBI lineage: Eukaryota > Metazoa > Arthropoda > Insecta > Plecoptera > Chloroperlidae > Sweltsa > Sweltsa coloradensis. The sequence goes on from JAMZAV010006439.1 coordinate 16,053, forward strand.
TTATTTGTTTACTAAAATCACCACCATCTAAATGTACCTATGTAAAATTTGTAGGTACCTTTATATACATCCAGACGGCGGTTACTAAAATAGCCCTACCATTTGTTGTTGTTGTTGTCTTTTACTTTTATTTGTTTTTAAAAAAGCGATCAATGTTTCCCCCTGGCGCTTCGCGTCCACCCCCAACCCCCACTAACCTACTATTTATTGCAAAGTACTTTTGTTGTGATTGTTGTTGTCTTTATCTTTTATTTGTTTTAAAAAGCAATCGATGTTTCCCCCCACGGCGTTTCGCGTCCCCCCAACTTACTTTTCATCGCAAAGTAGGCCTACTTTAGGCTAGGTCCTAGGCCTATATTAAAATTATTTTTGCAAAGAAAAGTAGGTTTGGGGGGAGGGTTGGGTGTGGGCGCCAAACACACAACAAAGCAATCGGTGTGTCCCACCCCCAACCCCCCCTAACCTACTTTTCAAGATAAAGGATTTTCAACCGAAAAGAACCTTTGTTTAAAATAGCAACCTTAAAGGCTTTCTGGGTTATTTTTGTATTCAAACTTCATGATTTTTTGTTTTGTATTTTATTAACAAACAAATGAAGCACCAAATGTGTGTTGTGTCAGTTTTTACCTTCCGTTTTTATTTTTCAAAGAAATTAATTGCGGCAAATTTGAATTTCACTACAAATGGAAGGTAAAAACTGACACTGTCATAACACACATTTGGTGCTTGACCCTATGATAGGCGGAGGCCTATATCATGATCCCTCCCATTCACATTTTATTTTTCAAAAAAAATTACTTTTTCTCGTAAGGTAGATTTAAAAACAAATTCAATCAGGAATCAATTGCAAATACAATACATATAAATTAAATTGCCAAAAAAACTCTTTAATTTAAAAAAATATATACCCTTTTACGTCCAACGGTTTAAAAGTTAGGGCCTACCAATTTAGATACGCCGCTCAGCGTCGCCAAATTTGAGTTTTTGAGCAGGGCAAAAATTTCCACGATCAATCTACATGTTAGGAAGAGTAGATTTGCCAAGTTTCACCAAAATCGGAGATGGTCAAGTTTTATTTTCTGCTTGGCTTGGTTGATTTGACATGGAATAACCCATAGGTCTAGGTTTATTTATTTTATTTTTTAGGTTTTTATTTATTACAGGCCTACATAACCTATTAAATATATTTGCAGGTTTCCGAAGCTTATCCAAAGATGATTGGAATGGCCATACAATTAAACTGGAGCTTGCTAAAGAAAGTTTTTTAAGTCGACTTCACAGAGAACGACAAGAAGAAAATTCTAAAACTAGCCAAGCTGTCAAACATGAAGATAATTATAAAGCTAAATTCGACAAACAAATTAGGCCTCCGCCCACCGTCTCGGGTAAAAAAATAAAGTTTCTTGTTGATGGTGACAGCAATAAGGAAGGAGATCTTGATGCTCACCACATCGGTTCTGACATTGTGGCTGTCGGTAAAAAGAAAAAAACATTTTCCGCTGAAGAACCGTTAGAAAAGGGTCTTCTACAGAAATTTGAATCTTTTAGTGATGTGTGGAAAGATCCACCTACATCAAATACCAACCTAAGGCCTAAAAAAAGAAAATACAACTACGATGCAGAAGATGGTTCTGAAATTGTTCCTCAACATAAGAAACATCGTTTAAAGGTTGAGTCTACGAGTGAAGTTCAAGAAGCGTCCACTCGTAATAGGAGCTTCGATTCTGAAGATAAACGCTTGAAGTCCATAGCAGCACGGCAAACGTCATTTTTGCAGCAAAAACAAGCTGTGGCACTGGCCTTGTCGTCTGTGGTAATTATGCTTACACTTGTGTGCTTGGCCTTCTCATCTAGGTATAGGCCTACTTACTAAGTTACTACACAATCTTTCACTGCTGGGCTTAAGCAGTTTTGGGAGGGGGAAAAATCTCTTTCTAAGGATTAAGTTCACTATTTTTAAATAACAACACTTCAAGATTAAGTTTTTTTTCAACCATTTTTTTATTGTTGCAATTTCTTAGAAGCTACTATGTAATAATAATAATTTGAGCGAGCAAAGCGAGCGTCTCCACTTGACTCTTATGGCTCTAATGTCTTGTTTTTTTTCTTTCTGTTACTGCTTCGATACAGGTCGCACCGTTTCTCTGATCGACCTGAAATTTGGCACACATGTACATACCACCAATGCGGGTTGCTGTATAGTTTTTGAACAAAATCCGATCGTTGGTTGTAAAAAATAAAAAATAAAATGAAATAATAACAAAATAAAAATGTTCCGATCGTTATGAAATTTGGCAGGGTCAATAGTGCCAAAGTACAACATTCTCTCAGGTATTTTTCAAATTTTCAGCTAAATCGGTCAAGACCTTAAAGACTTATTGGTAATCATAATTCGAAAAATGATGTTAAAAAATCAAGGAGGCAGTGAAGATACAAAGATACACTTTAAAAGGCATGACGTGAATTAGTACAATGTCAATATCCAGTTAGGCCTACACTGTGTGGTGGGCCTTATGGAAATGTCGTACTCGGGTCATGTTGCACGTACCGGTGCTCGCTCAACAACGCGTCCAACTGAGCGTTTTCCTAGTAATAATAAATGATTCTTTATTTTTAGTTTGGTGAAGCTTAAGGCCATGAGGCCTTTTCTTCTGCTTGACCAAACATTTTTGGTTACAAGCTTACAAGGCCTAGTTTTGTAGAAAAATTATGCCACTTATAAAATCTAATGAATAATTGCTTACTACCATACCGTAGTACTGATATATTACTTGTATTAGGCCTATATTGCGACTCGCGAGGCTCGAGCGATTTGTTGTTTTTGTTGAGGTATGTAGATAGTTGATGCTTCACGACGCAAACTGCGTTACTCGCGTGAGGTCGGCCCTATATATTACACTGCTAGTGTTCAACCTTACCGCCCTCTCCTTTTATGTATTCTCAAGTTACTTTATCTTAAATGTTTTTTTACAACAACATGTTAGTCAGGATTCTTAATAATAGGCCTAGCAGAAAAAAGTTGGCTTGGTGCAGTATTTTTTTTTTTTTTTTAATAAAAAATATGAAATGGTAAAATTTGATGTTCCCTCTATAGGCCTAATAGTACAAGATATTTCAACAAATTAAAATGTAATATATATATATATATATATATATATATGCCTATCTTGAGTAGAGTAGAGTAGAGTAGAGTACTGGTAGGGTAGAGTAGTTTATTTACCAATTGATACATACAGTTTCTTGACTTCATTCTTGACCCCGGGCCATTTCCAACATTAAATCATGTTGGGGGGAGCAGCATAGCGCACTACTCCGTTTTTTGGGCTAACATCTTCGTTGCCGGAGGCTTGACACAACCACGTCCTAATCTTCTTCCTCGCTCATCTCCTCCACTACCAGAGAGGTCTTTCAAAAGAATTATTGTAGGCCTACTAAGGAAATTTAGGCTTATATTTTTCAATAGGTGGTCCTACTACTTAATTTCCAAGCGAATTGTGTAAAGTTTCAATAAAACACCATATTTATTTATTTATTTATTTATTTATTTATTTATATAAGAGTCTAGTACAGCACAATTAGGCCAATGCGATCTTGATGAAAATTGGAGGGTACCTTCAAAATCTCTGAACTGAGACCTGCCACGTTTTTGAGTGTAATCGAAGAAATATTTCTCATGAATATCGTACTTTCACGATTTTTAATGCAATATTTTTGTGATATTTGGGCCAATTCTGACCAAACGGGCAGTGCTACAATGTTCATATTTCCCATGGACATTAAGGTCATGGTGATGTATTGCCAAAATCCATAGAAATAAAGGTTTTAATGCCGTATCAGTTTTTGAGGTGTATAATAATTAACAAGTAACTATAGAAACTTGACAACAATCACCTACAATGCTTTCAAAAAGCAAAATCTTCGGGCCTCCAGATATTTATTACCATAGCAATTAATACTACTTTATAACAAATATCCTAATTTAGGCCTAACAAAAATGATTTTGCAATGGGACTTGAAAGAGTAAAGAGATCCCATGCATAGGCCTACTAAAAACTTACCGCTCATCATCAACACAACTAGAAAAAGCATTTGCGAATGGCCTAGTTTTAATAATTCATTCTTAAACATGTTTACCAACATTATTCAAATTTTTTAACGGAAATTACTGAAGTTATGACACTTTTAGTGGAACTCTGTAACTTAGTGAAGCGCGATCGGTGGTCGCGCTCCGTATTACTATTATTATTATTATTATTATTATTATTATTATTTATTGATTCATAGCAGTTGTCGAAAAAGTTTGCCCCGACTGGGGTTCGAACCCAGAACCTCCGGCTTAACGTGCCATAGCTCTATCAATTGAGCCACCGAGACAACAGAACAAACCTTTACTTAACTGCTAGTTGTTGTGAATGTTGACCTCCATGACATAAATCCAACAGAAGACTGCAATGTAGCTGTCAAATCTGAAAGATCACGTGAATAAATCCCAACACATCTCATCTCCCATGAGTTGGGTAGTATGAATATAAAGTTTTTAAGCATAAGCCCGCTTTAAGGACATAGTTATTGATTCATAGCAGTTGTCGTAAATGTTTGCCCCGACTGGGGTTTGAATCCAGAACCTCTGGCTTAAGGTTATTATTATTTAAGTTTTGTCCTGGTCTAGAGATATTACTGCAATTTAACCTGTGTTCCCTACTTGGTGCCCTAGGAAGGTATTTGTGTTCCAAATAAATGATTTTTGTTATCTTGTGCTAAATTTAGGGGTGAATTAGTATGACAAATATTATTGGGTATTTTGGTAGGTAACCGGATCTTACAAATTATTTACAGGTTACAATAAACACGTAGGCTAGGTATATGACCACTCTTGGGTGAATATTTTGGTGAATATTTATAAATGGAATCTTAGTTTTTATTTTGCCCAAAAGTGGTGCATTGGTGACTTATTCAAGATTTTGTTTTGTGTTGTATTTTTGTTTTTTCCATGAATGTTGGTGTAGGACTAAATGTCTAACTCTAACTCTAAGATTCTAACTCTAGGATTCCAATATTAAAACCAACAAGAAGATTATTTTTGATGATGATGATGGTGTATACGAAGAAACTTCACCGTCAAATGATGGGGAGAAGTCGAGAGCCAACTCTCGGAAAGGGGCTCGAGGTCCGAAGCTGTTTGAAGAGGAGGCGCCCGGAGAAGAAGAACAGGACTATGACTTCAATATTAGGCGGCAATTTGAGGGAAGGAAGGGGCAAAAGGTAAATCTAAAAGTTACAGAATTTAACTCACTGAGCCTAGTAAAGTAGCCTAAACATTCTGACTCAATTCAATGCAAATAACTTGGTTTACTATTCACTTGGCATTATAGGATAAGTGCTAGGCCCTACTCACGGAACTAAACTTAATTCAAAATAAAACTTTTGATTACCGGTTTAGATTACAAGTTATTAAAGGAATTATCTCATCTTGGTAGCACTTCATAGCATATCTTGAACCATTCAATTTCACGGAAATAGATCTTAGATGCAGCTTGATCGGACGTCTGGTTGCTAAGTAAATAGAGTTTTAAAATATCACTGCACGAAAACTAGTGGCCTAAAAATGACGTCACTGTACGGCCACTCATCGAGTCGACCCGAGCGTGTAGCCGGCTCGCGTTACGGAGTGCTCGGACTCGGCTTTCAAGACCCAATCAGTCGATTACTCGCAGCTGAGCGTTTCGTTTGTAGAGCACTAACTATGATGAAGATGATGATATGATGATGATGATGATGAATTATTATCAGTTATGATGATTATGATCAAGTATAGCGAGTATACCACGTGCTTCTATTCCTTCGTATGGATAGTGAACTCGCTTTGGAAGATACTTGAGTCTTTCTTTGTGGTAAGATTCTAGGGCACCTGTGTAAAACATGTTATTTTGTATGTCAAATTCACATTACATTATGATCTAGGTACCTACCAAATATGAAACATTTATTGATATATACGTTTTAGCAGTACGTTCATGCAGCAATATAATATTCATGTTGTGAATGTGTTATATGTGTGTTTGTGCGTGTTTGGGGGGGGGGGGGTGGCATCTCACCCTATCGTCATCTGTGTTTTCTTTATTAGAAATGGTATGTATTTGTTTGAATACGAGTGCGTTGGTAAGTGCGTGGAAAGAAGTATCCTCAAGTATCGCATAACTTATCACGTATACAACACAGATTGCGCGCTGGGTGTTTACGACCGCTCAGATAAATGTGAGTGCGAGCTTGTGTCATGTACAGTCGTGTTAGGAAGGTTCTATTTCTAATGTGATTGTCTGCTAGATGGTTTGGGGCTTAAGTTGGGTGAAACTCGCGCACAACGCTCTTCTATAAAGAATGACTGTTTATTATCATTGATTTTGAATGATTCTACATATGATGGTTATTGCATATACATGCATTTGCTCACAATATTAGGACAAAATGTGCACGGAAAAATATAAAATAAATATTTTTTATGGAAAATAAAGACAAGTATGACAATAGTTGCTGGTATGCTTATGATAACTTATCACAGTTTGGAAACCGATGAAATGATAGCTGTTTGTGTAATTTATTTTCTATTATTATTTTTATATTCACCTGCACTTGATCACCATTTTATATTTAGACTAACATACACCATTATAATATAGCATCGATATTATTACACTATTACTTCAGCTGATGCACATTCTTTCACCGCACTATTGAATGATGATACTATACTGCAATGTTATCTCTTTATGCGGGGCGGGGGACCGAGCGCGCATACGAAGCTCAAGTCAGCCAGCGAGCTGGGCGTACAATGACGTCATTCCACGTTCGGCCGGAAAACCACTAAAATCGCTGCCGAGCGCAGCAGAATTTTTTGGGATTTTTCCCCTTTTAACCAACGTTTTAAAACATCAACACCTTTAACATATTAAAAGTTTTTCCAAGTTGATATACCGACTTTATAACCTACCTACGGCTACGGACCTGTATTTCAATCCATTTGGTAGAGAGCAAAACTCTAAAAGTCATATACTGGGTAAAGCACCGTGGATAACATGTAGGCCCTTCGTGTTCATACTTGAAACTACCTAGGCTTACTGGTAAACAGACACATTCATTGTTCAGACACTTTGGAATTAGGTTACACATTTACATTTATTTATTAGCTTACAGGTATACAAATTTCTGTATGGTGGCAAGGTCCAATATTAACATTTTAAAATACTAAAATATACAGTTTCATAATATACTAGGAAAACGCTTAAGTCCCGCCGCGTTGTTGGATGAGCGTAATTGGTGCATGATTGTGTTATGAGGATTTTCTGTTGTTCTGTGACAAAATTATTACAAAATCGAATAATTTTTTTTAATTAAATTAAATTAAATACAAAATTAACTTTATTTTTTTATTTTTTTATGAATCGTAATTTTAAAAAAAGAAAAAAATCGTAAAATTGCGATTTTCATAAGAAATAATTATTCGATTGCGCTCAAATTTTACAAGAATATATTAATTCATAAAATTAAGGTTCTGTAAAAAATTCATTACAATAGGATAAAGCATGTAGGTGTTATAAGTCAAAGACTTGTTTAAAAAAAGAAAAAACCTGTAAAATTTCGATTTTCATGAGAAATAATTTTTTGATTGCGCTCAAATTTCACACGAATATCTTAATTCATAAAATTAAGGTTCTGTGAAAAAATCATTAAAATCAAATTAAGCATGTAGGTGTTATAAGTCGAAGAAATATTTTAAAAATCGAAAAAATTCGTAAAATGGCGATTTTCATGAGAAATAATTTTCCGATTGCGCTCAAAAACGTGGCAGTTCTAAGTTCAGAGATTTCGAAGGTCTCCATAAAATTTCATCGCAATTGGAGTATCGGTTTAGCCGGAATCGTGTTAACAAACACACAATAATACAAACAGAAAAAAAAAAAAGAAAAAAAAAAAAAAAAAAAACATCGCGGATTTTTTTCTCCAGTGTAGTGAAATGGAATCTTCGCTTCGCTCGCTACGCTCGCTACGCTCATCCAATTACAAATTTACAAATTTGCCAAAGAACTTTTAAAATGTAAAAAAATTAATAAAAAATTAAAAAATTGTATTAGCGTAGCCCCGACATCAATTTCGCTAACCTGATAAAAATATATCTTTTTCTATCTGTTTGTTTGTGAAGAAATCTTTTGACTTTGACCTGCCACGTTTTTATGTGGGTAGCCTACCTATACAATCAAAATAATAATCTCAAGAATATCGTGCTTTTTTATTTTTTCGATTCTTAGTATGATTTTTCCATGGTTTTTGGCTATCCGCCAAGCCAACTTTATGTTTGAAAACACCCAAATTAGATGTTACGATTTCTTTCCCATAAAATCATACTTTTAGGTCAACAGGTGATTGATATTACCTAGCCAGCCACCCACACCTCTCCACGGCTGGCACGACGAGACGCGTGCCGGTTCTCTGTCTCTCACTAACAGCCTGACTCACAGTTGATCGTCTCCCATTGTTGAAGGCAGACATGGTTCACACTTGCTTTTGTCTTTACGATACACGTACACAAACAAAAATGTTAGCAAAGGTGACACAAAACCGTAATAAAAGGATATAATAATAATAATAATAATAATAATAATAATAATAATAATAATAATAATAATAATAATAATAATAATAATAATAATAATGATAATAATAATAATAATTTTATTGGACATTAGAAAATCTATACAATATTTACTACCTAGTAGAAACAGTTTCCACTGTGTTGTCCAGGATAGGATATAATATATATATATATAGGCCTATATTATAATATATATAGATATTATGTATATAGTCGCCTACTATAAAGCCAAGTTCAAACATCATATTTCCCAACTCTAGGGTTACAGAGATGGTTTGTATTTCTTCAAGTTAATTTCATGTGCAGTCTAATAGGCAGTGCAATCTGCTCTACACACGTTATTAACAATGTACAAAACAGACCAAAAATTAGACAGTTTTAAATTGGTGGCCGCATAGCTCAGTTGGTAAGAGCATAGCCCGGTAAGCTAAGGTCCCGGGTTCAAACCCCGGTGTAGTCACTTTTTTAATTTCTGTCTAAAGTACTAACATAACAGCGTCATAGTCGCCTACTATAAAACCAAGTTCAAACATCATATTTCCCAACTCGAGGGTTACAGAGATGGTTTGTATTTCTCCAAGTTAATTTCATGTGCAGTCTAATAGGCAGTGCAATCTGCTCTACACACGTTATTAACAATGTACAAAACAGACCAAAAATTAGACAGTTTTAAATTGGTGGCCGCATAGCTCAGTTGGTAAGAGCATAGCCCGGTAAGCTAAGGTCCCGGGTTCAAACCCCGGTGTAGTCACTTTTTTAATTTCTGTCTAAAGTACTAACATAACAGCGTCATGGTTGCCTACTATAAAGCCAAGTTCAAACATATTATACAAGATAATATAATAAATAGTCAACCAAAAATGCTCATCCATCAGCGTGACTGTAACAAGGGTGTGCAAAACGGCCTTGTATGTATCAATATTATAATTTCATCTTATGTGTGTGCAGGAAAACCGGTGCTGCTAAAATCACAAGCGCCGCGGAAATAGATCGCTGGCATAACGGCGAGTAGAATTATAAATTTGTGCATTCCGGATAAAATGCGGTTAATCGTTTAAATGCAATTAGTTTCAATAAGTTAACTCGTTTTTCCCATCCCTGATGACAAGGCGTAGTAGGCTATACTGTGCAAACACACACATGGCCAAATCAGTTAAATAAATAAATAAATTGTATTTAGAGTCTACCCACTCAGTTATAAAACTGATTTTCAGTGGGGGACTTTAAATCAAAGCGACCAAGCCAACCCTGTAGGCCCCGACGCAATCGACGAGTAAGCGATAACCAACCAAAGATCGATAGTTTTAAATATTATAGCAATCAGTGGTATGGACAGTGCGAACACCCGCGGATTAACGCCAGAATCAACAAGGCCGATTCAGCACAACTCTGAATTTATTATGTGCTTTGTTGCTAGGACGGCTCCAAAGTCACCGTTTACAAACTCCTAAGACAAGAACTGATGGACTTAAGTCGAAATCAGAAGTTAAAAAACTTCTGACTTTAACGGGAATCGAACCCTGGACCTTCTGCATTGGAAGCAGATACGCTTACCACAAGACCAACGTTATATATATAAATTTATTATATTATTGGCTTTGTTATTGGCTGTTGTTCAAGAAGATAAGAGGTTGCCGTCGGTTACGTGTTACTACTAGACTTGCCTTAGATTAGTTAGTAGGTGGTACTTGTATGTAGATTTCTAGTTACTGCTGGCCTCAATGTAATTAGCAATGTATTAATTCTTTCCCCAGCTTTTAGGTTTGCAATCAAAATATGCTGACGACAAGCGTTTTGCGTTGGATGACAGGTTCTATGAAAGTGATGATGATGCTGATGCTGAGGATGCTGTGAAGGAAGGTTCGATTGAAGAAGAAAGGAGGAGACAAATAGAAATCTTGCAAAGTATTGTTGGAAGTAATTTACCATTAACACAAGAAGAAAGGAAAGGGAAACAAGCGTAAGTGTGGGGTTTATTTCTTGATTTGGTTAGTCGGGAAACACTCCCGTAGGTGTAATTTAAGCGAGCGAAGCGAGCGTTTCCATTTGACTCTGCCAGAAAAATTAGTCACTGGTTTTGTTTTTTTTTTGTTTGTTTGTATGTCTCGCCATAACGTTCGAACGGAGGCTCGGATCGAGTTGAAATTTTGACCATCCGCAAGCTTCGTTCTCGATTGAATGCCATTAGTTTTGTAGCAAAAACGTTTAAAAAGTTAAAAAGTTACATGAACACATTGCGTGCCAAAAACGTCGATTGACGTTTTTAGCGAGCATAGTAGCACTATTGCCAAGGACGTCGATTGACGTTTTTAGCTCGTCGTCATAGAATCGGTCTGTATTATCGACTGCGATTAGTGCAAAGCCTTGTGAGTTCCCAATATGACCAACAGATAGCAGCACCATGTATATTCAGCGCATTTTCGTCTGGGATGACTATTTATCCACGAGAAACACGTGTGTGAATGTGGAATTTCGTTTCTGTGTTTTTGTTATTCATAATGGCTTCCGCGCGTGAGAAACGTCTATCAAACAATGACATTTTGTGTGAAATATATATGGATCAGGACTCAGAAAGTGAATTTAATTTGTGTAGTGATAAGTCAGACAACTCTGATATCAGTGGCAATGAATGTAGTGAGTTTGAAGATAGTGATAATGACGGAATTGATGAGGTAGCAAGTGGGGATGGATTTCGACGAAATCTACTAGGCCTACAACAAGGGGGTTCGTGCTCAATGGGTATGTTTTTTGCTGAAAGCTGTTGAAGGTAGGGCTATTCATAATATTCAAGAAGCAGGTCCTAGTAGGCCTAGGCCTAAAACAGCTATCCTCCTAGGCCTAAACCTACTATAGGCTTACTGGTTCAAAGAGCGTAAAACATCCCCGATAGAGCCAAAATGCTTGGCACAGGGGGATTTGCCCAGGTTAAAAGTGTATGGCATTGAATGTGTTTTTAAAGTTAATCGAAAGTTTTTTTTTAAAACTAAACGGCGACAAAATCTGAGGTGGACAAATCATTTAGAATGTCCATCCGGTCACGAATATGTTAATTTTATTTTGATCCGACAAGTAGTGTAGATGAAAATTACATTATACCTTAACAAAGTACCGTTACCATGGCAACGGAAAGTCGCGCAGCTTTTTTGGCTCATGATAGCGGTCGAACGGAGGTTCGGATCGAGTTGAAATTTGGACCATCTGCAAGCTTCGATCTGGATTGAATGCCATTAGTTTTGTGGCAAAATCGTTCGAAAAGTTACAAAGTTACATTAAAGTTAATCGAAAGTTTTTTTTCAAACTAAACGGCAACAAAATCTGAGATGGCCAAATCATTTAGAATGTCCGTCCGGTCACGAACATGTTAATTTTATTTTGATCCGATAAGTAGGTAGTGTAGATGGAAATTACATTATAACAAAAGTAACGTTACCATGGCAACGAAAAGTCTCACTATGCACTGCCACCTAGAAGTAATCAAAATACCTTGGCAATAATAAATAATATTGGAAACATGGCCCCGTGGACAGCGAATGTCGCAAATTTTAAAATTTAAAAAAATGTGCAATGTGGGTCTAGCCTTAACACGTGCTCGCTTATCAACGCGTCCAACTGAGCGTTTCCTAGTTGTTATTATTTACTACAATTCAGAAATTAAAAAAGTCCGCCCCAACCGGGATTCGAACCACGGGTCTCCCGCATTCCAGGCAGGCGTCTTAACCACTAGACCATCAGGACGGGTACATTTTAACCTCTGAATTCTAGTTGCATTATACATCTCCATTCATTCATCTATTCAGATGTATAATGCAACTACAATTCAGAGGTTAAAATGTACCCGTCCTGATGGTCTAGTGGTTAAGACGCCTGCCTGGAATGCGGGAGACCCGTGGTTCGAATCCCGGTTGGGGCGGACTTTTTTAATTTCTGAATTGTAGTAAATAATAACAAGTATGAGGTGTTTCAAGTGAGATACTTGGGGACTTTGTCCTATCCTAATACTGTTTAGACCTTAAGTCTGCCCACTCACAGCCCATTGTGTGTCTTACTTAAATTGCTAATCATTGTTGAATTAGTTCAACTAAGCTAGATGGTGGACAATGGTAAACGGGTACTTTGAGATAGGCCCTGCAGTGTGATTCTATAAGATCGCTATGGATAACGTGAATGATCGCTATCGTTAAAACAAAAACATTTGTTGTGCTCATTTACCATTATTGTAAATTCTGGCTTAGCCAATAAAAACAAAAGTCGTAACGAAATCATGTATGCAGTAATATTTTTTTACATCTACATGACCGTGAACCAATATTTACCAAACTTTTATTTACCTTTTGAATCCTCGTTATCAATCGTTAAAGATATCGACCGCAAACAACATAAACGTATATTACGACTTTTGTTTTGATTGGCTAAGCCAGAATTTACAATAATGGTAAATGAGCAGTTTTAACGATAGTGATCATTCACGTTATCCATAACGATCTTATAGAATTGCACTGCAGAATGTTGAGCTCAAATTCTTTATTGATCCATAGATTTATACATTACGAATATGGATACAGTGAGTGCTATGCTATGTTACTGAAAGAAGGCAGGAGCTTACCTATTGGAAACCTGTTTGAAGTATCCCATCACGGTGGCCTGGAAGCCACATAGCACGTGCACAGTTCACTGTAAAGGAGAGCCGAGTGGGCACTGTGTAGGAGAACCGAGTGAAATTATTTTGAAAGCAAAATGAAATGATTAAACTTTTGACTTTTGCTTTCCCCATATTTCATGTTTCAATTAAATAAATAAAATAAATTTTATTTAGAGTCTACCCACTCAGTTATAACTGATTTTCAGTGGGGGACTTTAAATCAAAGCGACCAAGCCAATCCTGCAAGCCCCGACGCAATGTTACACTGTAAACTACTAAACACTTTTGCCCACTTCCAGTTTGAAGTTTGAGTTGAGCATATTATGCCATACTATAATATGTTTCACATACTTGATTTTAACTAGGAAGCTTCGCAAACGCTTTTTCAGGTGCGTTGTTGGATGAGCGTAATTTTTAAAGACGAAAAAAGCGTAAAATAGAGATTTTCGTAAGAAATAATTTTTCGATTACGCTCAAATTTCACAAGAATATATTAATTCATAAAATTAAGGTTGAATGAAAAAATCATTACAATCGAATAAAGCATGTAGGTGTTATAAGCCGAAGAAATTTTAAAAAAATCGAAAAAAATCGTAAAATTGCGATTTTCATGAGAAGTAATTTTCCGATTGTGCTTAAAAACGTGGCAGTTCTAAGTTCAGAGATTTCGAAGGCCTCCATAAAATTGCATCGCAATCGGAGTATCGGTTTATCCGGAATCGTGCTAACAAACAGACAAAAATACAAAAAAAGAAAGAAAAAAAAAACATTCCGGATTTTTTTCTCCAGTGTAGTGAAATGGAATCTTCGCTACGCTTATTCAATTACTGTACTTGTTTGTTTGTGAATTGACCCATACCCATAATTGATCCATACTACGGTACTTTAATTGTAATCAATAGGCCTACCTACGATGCAATACAATCTCTGAAAAGATGTGTCCCGACCGGGGAACGTACCTGGGTCCTTTATGTAAAGATGTTATATAGGCCTACCATGTAAGCTATCACTAGTATCAGGCCAATGGAAACATCTCTTCTTAATTGTTTTGTGTGTGATTTACTTCTAGTTTGTTCCTTGTTCCACAGAAATGTTGACAGCATGGTCGTACATTACGACCCCACAAGAGATGACCATGCAAAGTATGAAGTAAAGCGAGACATTCCTAAGAAAGTGGTAGTGACGCCTAAAGATACGAAACTAGAGAAAAGGGCAAAGAAGAAACAAAAGAAAGAATTGCCGCCTGTGCAGGTACCCAGTGTTTCTAAAGAACAGTTCTACAAAGTGTCCGAATCATTGAAGGAGTCTTTGAAAGCTAGTGATGCCAAGGGATTCAGTCTGCTAGCAACATTTGGTTCCATAGACAATGAAGGTAAATAAAGTACCATACTTATACTGTATACAAGAACCCAAAGTTTAAGTTATACTTAGACTAACATTGTTTAATTAACCTATTGAATCAACTCCACACCTAGGCCTAAAGAAGTAGGCATATTCCCCAAGTAATAAATTTGAAAACATTTATTTAAGTAGGTAGGCCTAGCTAATATCTAAAGCAGTGTTGGGTCAGTTCTTTTTTTAAATGAACTTTTAAAAAGTTCAAGTTCTTTTAAAACCTAAAATTTTGAAAAGTTCAAGTTCGTCTAAAATATGAACTAAGTTCTTTTAAAAGTTCTTTTGTTTAAAAAAATCACTATTTTATTAAAGGCTGGCGTAAAATGAAGAAAAACACGAGAAAAAACTTTAGGGGTGTTCAAGTACCAAACTACTCGCGAGTTTGAGTCTTACGAAAGTGTTGAGCTGTCTTTGATCGTGTTGATGATTGGATGAGCGAAGCGAAGACTTCAATTTCACTGACCCCCAAAAAAATTTAGCACGGGTGTTTTTTTTTTGTTATTTTTTTTTGTGGTTTTTGTCTGTTAGTTTGCTCTCTACCGGGCAAACGGCATATCCTATCTTGATGAATATTTGACGGGACCTTCAAAATCTCTGAACTTAGAGCTGTATAGTTTTTGGGTACAATCGAAGAAATATTTCTCATGAATATCGTTCTTTTACGATTTTTTTTTTATTTTTTGTGCGATGTTTTCGTGCCATTTGGGCCAATTCTGACCAAACGGGTGGGACTACAACGTTCATATTATACGTGGACATTAAGGTTATGGTGATGTAATACCTTTTGAAAGAAAGAGTTGAAAAAGTTAGCCAGAATTCATAGAAATAAAGCTTTTAATATAAGTTTTTTACGGTAAATAATACCAATTGACAAGTTACAATAGAAACTTGACAACAATCACCTACAATGCGTAGACAGCAAAACAAAGCACTTGCAAAAGTAAAGATATAAGATAAATCAAAACTTTAAAAAGCTCATCCATCCACGCGGCGGGACTTAAGCGTTTTCCTAGTTTGTACTACATTCTCGTCGACCATCTTGTAAAATTATGGCAGATACTTTGCATTTTAGGCTTCCATGATTTTTTTTCCCGAAAGTTGGCGTGCATGATTTTAACTTCGTGAATCGTGCGTGACCTTGTCAAAAACAGCTGAACGTGCGTCAAAGTAGGCCTACGATGGAACAACGATGTGTTATTGTTTTTAAGCGTCGACGGCTGCTCGACGCACGGAAAGAACTTTCAAATGAACTTTCTAAAACTGAAAAGTTCGTTCTCGTAAAGAACTTTTAAAAGTTCAAGTTCATTCTTTTAAAAAAGAGTAAGTTCACTGAAAAGTTCACAAAAAAAAGAACGCATTCGCGAGAACGCGTTCTTTTTAAAAGTTCCTTCCCCAACACTGATCTAAAGTAGTACTAGACTAAAGTAGGTGTACTAAGGTTGCGCATATAGGGATCATTTTGGTTAACCGAAATAAAGTAGGCCTACTAAGGTTGCGCATAATTATAGGGATCATTTTGGTTAGCCAAAATGAAACCGGTTTCGAATTTTGAATTCAGTTTCAACTTTTTTTAATGGTAAGGCACAACCATAAACAGTTCGAAGGTAAGAGCTTACTCACGTACGAACAATTTTTAAGATCTCACAATCGCGTTTTAAGACCCGGCACCTCCACCAAGCCAGGATACTAGCCCGGATTAATTTCATTTCGACTATCCGGCACCTCCACCAAAATTACGAAATAATATTACCAACACACTTTTTGATATCATATTGAAATGTTGATTTTTTATACTAGGAAAACGCTTAAGTCCCGCCGCGTTGTTGGATGAGCGTAATTGGTGCATTGAGCTGCCATGTGTTATGCGAATTTTCTGTTGTTCTGTGAAAAAATCATTACTAGGGCTAGGATTCTTATGTATTTAAATATTTTTATAAAGTTCTCTAAACCTATGCCCATGATCAATTCTTCACAAATTGTTTGATTGTGATCTCAAATATATGGTTTTTTAATCAAATATTTTTGCATATTTTGTTATATTTGGTTAATAAATACATATTTCTCTTATCCTTGCCATAATCACATATTTTACACAAAAAATCCACTATTCTTTACTTTAATATAATCAAGAACACTGTTAATTTACTTTCCAAACCATTTTCAAAATTGCATAAACTAAACTCGGTGCTGTTTAAAAATATTGAGTACAAAAAACTTGTTCAAATAAGTGCTATTCTAAAAGGTGATGGACACCTAGCCCCAACGAGGAAGATTTTTCGTTGTCTGATATTGAGAATTTTAAGTTTGCACCCATTACATCCTGTGACGTAGAGCAAAGTTTTTCGCAAACAAAAATGTGCTCGCCGAAAACCGACATTCAATTAAATATGAACATTTGAAAATGTGGATTGTGGTACACTGCCACGGGGGTATATAAAGACACAATTAGTCCAAGGTGGTATTAAAAAGTGACAATGTTACAAACTGTTACAATATGTTCAGCAACAATAAAATTGTTTTAGTACCAACGTATTTTTTTTCTTTCTGGTATTATATTGCAACATGATTTGATTAATTTATGCTCATATTGTGCTGGGAAGACTGATGGTACGTAAACAATATTTTTTAGCACTTTATTTTGTATTTTTAAGCAAATATTTTTGTATTTTTAAGCACATATTCTTATGTTTTTAAGCAAATATAAAATACATATTTTGACGTTTTTAAACACATAAAAATCCGAGCCCTAATCATTACTAAGTTGAAGATATTTTTAAAATTAAATTAAATAAAAAATTAACTTAAATTTTAATTTTTTTTATTTGTAATTTTAAAAAAGGAAAAAATCGTAACATTGAAATTTTCATAAGAAATAATTATTCGATTGCGCACAAATTTTACACGAATATATTAATTCATAAAATTAAGGTTCTGTAAAAAAATCATTACAATTGGATAAAGCATGTAGGTGTTGTAAGTCGAAGAAATTTTTAAAAAATCAAAAAAAATCGTAAAATTGCGATTTTCATGAGAAATTATTTTTCGATTGTGCTCAAAAACGTGGCAGTTCTAAATTCAGAGATTTCGAAGACCTCCATAAAATTTCATCGCAATCGGAGTATCGGTTTAGCCGGAATCGTGCTAACAAACAGACAAAAATACAAAAAGAAAAAAAAAAGCATTCCGGATTTTTTTCTCCAGTGTAGTGAAATGGAATCTTTGCTTCGCTCGCTACGCTCATCCAATTAACTCAATTAAATTGGCTTTTACCTCTCGCCCATCTCCAACCAACCAAGGTCAATCACTTTGTGTGTGGAAAAGGCCTATCGGCTAGTTTGATTGTCAACCTGTCAACCCTTCTCCAATCTATTACATTACATGTGAGAAATCGAAGCAGTGGTGACTGCTGATGTATTGCTAGAGCCCCGTAAAATTCGCGATCACGAAATCACATGTATTTTTACCAACTATGCTTTTTTCATAAAATGTCAACGTTTTGATTACGAGAAGAGTCTAAAAACATAAAAATTAAAACGCAAAATTCGCGAAATCGGCATTATAACCCCGCAAATTGCGAAATCCTTGTTTTTTCGCGAAATAACCACGAATTCTAGATAAATTGTTGTCTTCACGTCGAAAAATGAGAATTTTTAAAGAATAGTCCACTCTGAAGTCGGATTTATGCTTAAACTTAAAAATTAAAATTAATATATTTTTAAAAATCAAATTTATTTTTGTCAATTTTATAATTTCCATAAAACGGAGCCAAGTAAATTTATTTAGCTAACATGTTTTACGCGCATGCGAGCGCACATAGGCCTAGGCCTAGACGTAATCTGCGGGTCACGGCGATCGGCGATGTGCGAGCTCGGACTTGGGTACCCACTCCCGAGTCCCTAATATCTCTCTCTCTCTCTCTCGCTCCCGCATTCCGTCTCCTCGCGCCAGCTCATCGTCTGCAATCTGCATTCAGTTCATTGTCGTCCCGTTCCGTCCGCTCCGCTCACTCAGCCGTCTTCTATTGTTGAGGGTGGTTGTGGGCTTGCATCAATCTATCTAGTCGCATCTTTCGTCTGCATACAGTTCCTGAAGAAATGTGATTTTCGCGAGTGCTTGTTTCGATTTTTATTTAGGCTGTGTTGAATGACGGAGTTAATAGATTTTCTAGAGGGTAGTAGTTACCCCACTGCACATTTGCTACACTCTAAACTGAATGACTTGGTTAACAAGCTTTTTTTTTATTATTATTATAATTGCGAGTGTATCGTATACAGCTGAAAATAATAACACCGCTTTAACACCAAAATCTAGTATTTTTAAAACGAATTTTGGAAAAAAATAAAACCACTTTCATGGGGCTCTATGTATTGCATAACATCGTGGCCAGAGACAAACCAAGGTATGCTATGCACTGGGTTGTGTTGGGCATTTGCGTACCTTCTGTACCTACTCTGGTAGGACCTGCGGTCAATCTATGTAGCCCTAGTGCCCAGTATCAATAATTCAATGTTTTCTTGCATTAGATAACATTTTTGGAAGAGCGTAGCGAGCGAAGCGAAGATTCCATTTCACTACACTGGAGAAAAAAATCCGGAATGTTTTTTTTTTTTCTTTTTTTTTTCTGTATTATTGTATGTTTGTCAGCACGATTCCGGCTAAACCGATACTCCAATTGCGATGAAATTTTATGGACGCCTTTGAAATCTCTAAACTTAGAACTGCCACGTTTTTAAGTGCAATCGAAAAATTATTTCTCATGAAAATCGCAATTTTACGATTTTTTTTGATTTTTTTAAAATTTCTTTGACTTATAACACCTACATGCTTTATCCGATTTTAATGATTTTTTCACAGAACCATAATTTTATGAATTAAGATATTCGTGTGAAATTTGAGCGCAATCGAAAAATTATTTCTCATGAAAATCGAAATTTTACGGGTTTTTTCTTTTTTAAAACAATTCTTTGACTTTTAACACCTACATGCTTTAACCGATTGTAATAATTTTTTCACACAACCTTAAATTTATGAATTAATATATTCGTGTGAAATTTGAGCGCAATCGAATAATTATTTCTTATGAAAATCGCAATTTTACAATTTTTTTCTTTTTTAAAATTACGATTAATTAAAAAAAATAAAAATTAAAGTTTATTTTTTATTTAATTTAAATTAATTTAAAAAAATCTTCAACTTTGTAATGATTTTTTCACAGAACAACAGAAAATCCGCATAACACATGGCAGCTCAATGCACCAATTACGCTCATCCAACAACGCGGCGGGACTTAAGCGTTTTCCTAGTAGGATTTTATTGTTGACAACTTAGGCTATGTTACAGATTCAATTCCTGACTCGGGCAAGGAAGTGTTGTTCATTTCTTGTATTGTGATTGATATTCTGTAAGTGTGAACCATGTACCCCTTGGATTCCTCCGTGGATTGAAAATAAAATAAATAAATTGCTTTTTTCTCCATATAATTCAATAATAACATGGAAATCACCAAATCATTGACAGTCTGTCAACATCATTTGTGGATTTGAATAACTTTTCTTTTCTTTTTCTCCAGGATTAACAACAAACGAGGATGAATACGTTTGTATACCAACTAATAAACGAAAACCAACCCTACACACGGCCAACCCATTCAAGTATGATTCAAGCGATTCGGAGGACGACGACGACGACAATACGCCGGCCAAACAAGTGTTGTCATCGTCACTCCAACAACAAACACAACCTGTGCAGGTGCAGGGCATCTGGAGGGAAAGTTTCTTCTTCAAACCAAATGATGACCGTCTATCTGGTTAGTATGAGGGGCTTTAGGGAAGCATACATGTTTTTATGGGCTAGAACTAGGGATGTCAAGGTAGGCTACCCGAACCTAGATATTACTTGAATATATTTTAAGGATTTGAATCTTTTTTGGCAGGGCCTAACTGTTTGTTGGATAAAATGACCACAGTTGTTCCTCTATTCAGAATTCAGATATAATAAATGGACAAACACAAAAAATAATTATTTAATGTGTAGTGATTACTGGAAGCAAGTTCTGAGATGCGTCCACTATCTCCCGTCCCCCCACCCCCAGCTGGTGCCGACAAGCGAACAGAACCCAAACAATCGCAGCTGCTGCGGGAAGATAACGACGACCTTCAAATTAAGGTTGCCGTTTGATATGAATTTAAATATCGATATATTCTTTACTTCCATCCATAATCGAATAAAAATTAGTCCTAAACTTTTTCGCATACCGAGGCGGACCGTGGACCTTTTGCGAGTGCATCCTTTTGTCCGTTCTATTTCTCAAAACAGGGTGTTTCCACGCTAGCGACGTCTTTCACAAGCGTGCGCCTCCTCCCCCCTCCAGTGGCATATCCATGAATGTACAATGGGGCGGTTGATATGCCAAACAGGGAAGGGGTCTGAGGCGATAGTCTCAGGTGCCGGAGGCCGTTTGGCCACAGGCAAATGTTTCCCGCATATTTGACTTGAACGCCTGTAATCACAGAATCTTACAATACTAGAAAGAAAATGTTAGAATTTTTCTCATATAGGATATGACCTTTTTAAGAATCAAATCAAACACCAAGTTCATGGGGGGGGGGGGGGGTTAAACCCCATAACCCCCCTTGAATACGCCACTCGTGGCCGCACTAAGTAGTGTAAACAGTCGCTACCCGGCTTGTGTGTTGTCTTTGTGCAGGTCGTGGTTCTCAGAAATCCTACTTTTCTGAAGTTTCATTTCAGTTTTGTTGTGATTGTCATTCATTCATTTCCCTGTTTAAAATTCAAGCTATTTATTCAAGCAATAATTTAGCCGGAACTTGCTGGTGCTAGGATTTGCTTGAATAAGGTTGGATAAGGCTATACCTAGAGCTTGCTTGATGTTGCTTGATGTAGCTAGGCTAGGATTAGCTGGAGTTTGCTAGGATTAGCAAGAGCTAGATTATGCCAGTGATTGCTTGATGTTGCTAGGCTAGGCTTAGCTAGAGTAAGCTAGGACCAGCTAGAGCTAGTTTATGCTAGTGATTGCTTGATGTTGCTAGGATTTGCTTGAATAAGCTTGTATAAGGCTACACCTAGAGCTG
>JAMZAV010006440.1:0-29911 GCA_024449915.1 Sweltsa coloradensis
GAAGAGGAGTAGTAGTAGTAGTAGTGTAGTAGTAGGGTAGTGGGGTTTAGTAGTTAGTATAGTAGAAAAGAGTTTAAAGTGGGGTAGTGGGTAGTAGAAAGTATTTAGTTAGTAGTGGGTAGTGGGAGTTAGAGTGAGTAGTAGTAGTAGTAGAGTAGTAGTAGTAGTATTTAGTAGTAGTAAGTAGTAGTATAGAAGTAGTAGTAGTAGTAGTAGAGAAGTATAGTAGTTTTTTTTTTTTTTTTTTTTGATTGTTCTTTATTTGGAAAAAATACAAAATACAACAATTTCAGACTCCGCAAAACTACTTACGTAGCTTGTCTGCAGAGTCTCTTAAACAACAAAACATAAACAAACAATATCTCTGACTCTCATGTTGTCGGATACAATAAATTCAGATAACAAAAAATAAAAAACATTCTAAAACAAAAGAGTAACACAATAGTATACAATATAAGAAACATTATACTACCATATAACCCACCCCACAAAGATTACATAACTTCAAAAACAAAAACAAAGAAAAATCATAGACGAAAATTATTCTTTCCCCTTTTTTATAATCCATTCTTTATTTTCCTCTTCACCTCATTCAAGATTTTAATGATTTTAAATTGTCAGGTAAGGTATTTAAGTATTTAGGTACAATAATTTTTCTTTCCTGATCTCCATAAGTGTTGTATCTGGTTGCCGGTATTAAAAAATCTATCTCTATTTCTTGTATCATATGTATGTTGCGTCACAGCTAAGTAATCTTTGTCAAATAGTTATTCGTTAGTATCATATATTCATGTAGTTCTTTTTACAAACATTAAACCACATTACCTTTTATGTCATAAGTGTGAGGATACATGATATTAAAAATACGTTTCTGAATGTTAAAAATATCTTGCACATATGTACCGGATGTAGCACCCCATGCTAGTAAGCCATACCTAATTATAGACTCTACAAGAGCGTGATAGACAACTTTTAAACACCCCCCTTGACATATTGCTTTAGAGTTTTAATACTATAAAAAGCTTATCTAACCCGATTACATTATTTCTCAATATGAAAACTCCATTTGAAATTGTGATCTATTATGACACCAAAATCGTAAATTCTTTTACGTTTTCTAGGTAATCTTTTACACATACAATTATCTTTTATTGCCCAGTAATCCCCTTCTATGATTTGCATGCAAAGGCGTTTTCATGAAACACAATTTCTATTTCTGATGGGACAAAAAGGAGTGTGTATATAGATCACTTTGGTTTTCTTAAAATTAATTGTTAGACCATTATCGTGAGCCCATCTCAACAAATTTATAAAATCACGCTGCAATAGCTGTTTAGCAATTTCTAGATTTTTGTGAACTATCACCAGCGCTAGTAGTAGTAGTAGTAGTAGTAGTAGTAGTAGTAGTAGTAGTAGTAGTAGTAGTAGTAGTAGTAGTAGTAGTAGTAGTAGTAGTGGTAGTAGTAGAAGTATCCAGTAGCTATAACATTCTTTGTCATTTTGAGCAAGTTTTAAGTCATTTTTTCACCAAGAAGGAATGCTCGTACCCCAACAAAATTTGGCATATGTTGTCAGGTACCTAAATTCCCACGATTTTAGTAGTTTTCAAGTTCTTATCACGTTACATGACAACTGGGTAACACCTCGATATCACCCCAACTTTGCTTGCTGTATATGGTGCCTGAGTGTGAAGAGCGCCAAGGCTTGGCTGCGGCGCCCAACGGGCACCTAGATTTGGTCAGCAAAAATGGTAGACGACGACGTGAGAAACTAGGGCGCTTCATCCGGTTAGGTCATATTGCGCCACCTGTGAATGAAAGTTGATGAGATGAGATGCAGGTATGTTTGATGATTAGATTGTTTTATAAGTGTACTAGGGAAACGCCAAAGTCGTTGTTAAACGAGTGAGTGAGCCATGTGTTTAGTACCTGGTATCATTCCCCATACTGGGCTAGATCCAGCCTTAGGAATGGGAGAAAAGAGGATGTTCCCGGGTACTCAACACTTGGCTCACTCACTCGTTTAACATGGACTTTGGTGTTTCCCTAGTTTAAATTGAACATTCAAAATGCGAATCGTGTTCAAAACGTATTAGCGTGAAACATTAACAAATTTCCAAGATGAAACAAAAAACCTAATTTTTATTTCTCATTTAACACCCCTCAAAAATAATATGTGGGTGTAAAAATATAAAAAAAGAAAAAGAACGGGTATCGAACCCCTACCCTCCGCGCCGTAGGCTAAATGCTTACCACTTTGCCATGCAAGCCACGTAGATTTCGTCCCGCTAGCTGCTACTAAACAAATGCTATCGATATTTTAAAATTCACATTTTTATTTATTCTAGGATTAAATTTCAATGCATCTAGCTGATTTTGTTAACAGTTCTCAGTAAACTCGTACCGGATGTCTGCATAAAATTTCAGCCCAATTTTTTCAGCGGTTCGGCTGATTTTCGACGTACAGACAGACAGACAGACAGACAGACAGACAGACAGACAGACAGACAGACAGACAGACAGACAGACACACAGAATCACAGAATGAGGGCCGTTTGAGTTGAATGGAGACATTCAGTCGCTTCGCTCCCTCGTTTAATAATCGGTTATCGACAAAAGCTTTATCAAGAGTTTGTACGTGAATATGCATTTTTAGAAAGTGAACAGATCTTACAAGGGGATCTAGAATTGTTAGGAGATTGGTCTAAAATTAATAAGATGGGTATAAATGTCGAGAAATGCAAATTTGTTAGCTTTAGTAGGCGAAAGTTTAATGTAAGAAATCCAATGCATATGCTTTTGGGGGAGGTGTTAAAGAGGGAGAAAATCTATAAGTATTAAGGCGTGATTCTAGAGCAGGGTTTAAATTGGGAGATGCAAGTGCAGTCGGTTATTAAGAAGGGTGTACGAGTGTTAAATTTTGTATTGCGAATATTAAAAGGAGCTTCATTTGAAATCGAGGTACAAGCTTACAAAACCCTTGTGAGACCAGCTTTAGAATATGCAGGTGCAATTTGGGATCCTTACCATGAATGTGAAATAATGGAATTGGAAAAGGTACAGAGAAAAGCTGCCAGAAAGGTTAAAGGATTCAAAAAGTGGTGTACAGAAGAAACTGATATAAATGGTAAAAAGATTAGGAGATATGAAAGTATAGGAAAGCTGACAAATGAATTAGAATGGGATGCCTTGGAATTGAGAAGAAAAAGAGACAAGCTCTGTAAATTGTATAAGGCGTCAAGGGATTTTCCAGGCTGGGGAGAAATCACTAGTTTTCTTCAAAGGGGGATTTATAAGGGTAGGGGGGATCATGATTGGAAATTTAAAAGAGATATTTAGACAGATATAGGAAAATTTTCGTTTATTAATAGAACAGTATCTGAATGGAATTTGTTACCTGAGAGCACTGTAAAGAACGATGGGCTTATTCATTTAAAAAGTTCTTTGGAAAATTTGTAAATTTGTAAATATTATGAAATTTTTAAACGAGGGAGCGGAGCGACTGAGTGTCTCCATTCAACTCAAACGGCTCTCATTCTGTGATTCTGTCTGTCTGTACGTCGGAAATCAGCCAAACCGCTGAACAGATTGCGCTGAAATTTTGAATAGACATCCGATACGAGTTTACTAAGAACTGTTAACAAAATCAGCTTGATCCACTGCGATTTAAGCCTACAATAAATGAAAATGTGATTTTTAATAATATCAATGGCATTTGTTTCGTAGCAGTTAGCGGGACGAGGTTGACGTGGCCTGCATGGCCTAGTGGTAACCATTTAGCCTACCGCACGGTAGGATGGGGTTCGATACCCGTCAGTTCTAACTTTTTTATATTTTTACACCCACATATTATTTTTGAGGGGTGTTAAATGGGAAATAAAAATTAGGTAATTTCGTTTTATCTTGGAAATTTGTTAATGTTTCACGCTAATACGTTTTGAATACGATTCGCATTTTGAATGTTCAATTTTAATAATTATTGTGGCAAGCAGAGTGAGTTCCTGTAAGGTGACCAGATGGTCCGGTTTTAGAAGTCAAAACATTTGGCTAACTCACTCGTTTAACAACGACTTTGGCGTTTCCCTAGTATATTTAAACAAGGGAACGGAGCGACCGAGTGTCTCCATTCAACTAGAACGGTTCTCATTCTGTGATTCTTTCTGTCTATCTGTACGTCGAAAATCAGCCGAACCGCTGAACAGATTGGGCTGACAATTTTAAACAGACATCCGGTACGAAATTATTGAGAAACTGCTAACAAAATCAACTAGATCCATTGCGATTTAATCCTACAATAAATAAAAATGTGATTTTTAAAATATCGATAGCATTTGTTTAGTAGCAGCTATCGGGACCACATCTACGTGGCTTGCATGGCCTATTGGTAAGCATTTAGCCTACCACACGGAGGGTTGAGGTTCGATACCCGTTAGCTCGAACTTTTTATATTTTTACACCCACATATTATTTTTGAGGGGTGTTAAATGGGAAATAAAACTTAGGTGATTTTGTTTTATCTTGGAAATTTGTTAATGTTTCACGCTTATACGTTTTGAACACGATTCGCATTTCAAATGTTCAATTTAAATATCTAGGGAAACGCCAAAGTCGTTGTTAAACGAGTGAGTGAGCCATGTGTTGAGTACTCGGTATCATTCCTCATACTGGGCTAGATCCTTAGGGGAGGAAAGGGGATGTTCCCGGGTACTCAACACTTGGCTCACTCACTCACTCGTTTTAACAACGACTTTGGCGTTTCCCTAGTTAAACGAGGGAGCGGAGCGACCGAGTGTCTCCATTCAACTCAAACGGCTCTCATTCTGTGATTCTGTCTGTCTGTACGTCGAAAATCAGCCGAACCGCTGAACAGATTGCGCTGAAATTTTAAACAGACATCCGTACGAGTTTACTGATAACTTTTTAACAAATCAGCATGATCCATTGCGATTTAAGCCTACAATAAATAAATATGTGATTTTTAATAATATCAATGGCATTTGTTTCGTAGCAGTTAGCGAGACGAAGTTGACGTGGCCTGCATGGCCTAGAGGTAATCATGTAGCCTACCACACGGATGGATGGGGTTCGATACCTGTCGGTTTCAACTTTTTTTATATTTTTACACCCACATATTATTTTTGAGGGGTGTTAAATGGGAAATAAAAATTAGGAGATTTTGTTTTATCTTGGAAATTCGTTAATGTTTCACGCTAATACGTTTTGAATACGATTCGCATTTTGAATGTTCAATTTAAATAATTAAACGAGGGAGCGGAGCGACCGAGTGTCTCCATTCAACTCGAACGGTTCTTATTCTGTGATTCTGTCTGTCTATCTGTCTGTCTTTCTGTACGTCGAAAATCAGCCGAACCGCTGAACAGATTGGGCTAAAATTTTTAAACAGACATCCGGTACGAAATTATTGAGAACTGCTAACAAAATCAACTAGATTCATTACGATTTAATCCTACAATAAATTAAAATGTGATTTTTAAAATATCTATAGCATTTCTTCTGTATGATCCCTGGGCTGTTTCGTCGTGTCGATGATGAGGCACTGCTCGACGTTTCGCCACCCATGTTGGTGGCTTCTTCAAGAATGATGGGATGGATGATGAAGCAGGCTGTATATATACCTCCTGCTGGTAGATGAATCAACAGGTGGGGGACAGGGCCCTAACCAATGGGAACGCTCCTTGTCTCTCATTGGCTAGGCTCGAGTCCTACTCAGTCTTGTCAATAACTAACCCTATGGCTAGGCCAACATGCTATTTTTTTTTTTTTTTTTTTTTTTTTTTTTTTTTTTTTTTTTCCTCCGTTTCCACGGTTTTAAAAGGGTTTTCTTTCTATTTCTTAGGCGTCCAGTCCACTCAAAGTATCTTTTTTTTCTTGTAGAAAACTGCTTCCTTTTGTGATGTTGCTTTTGATTTGCTATGTTTAAAATTTTTGTATTTTGTTGTTAAAAACTGGTGTTCATTGGTATTTTATTTTTGTTTGCCACCTCGTGTCACCTTTTTCATCCTCAGAAATACTTTCAAAACCCCCCCCCACTTCAACCTGGGTCCCACACGGCTAAGGGGAAAAATGCTATTTCTATTGAAGTTATTTTTGGGTTTTTACGAATTTCAATCGCTTCCGGAAAAAACGTTTCCCAAACCAGATCTGCTTGACTAGGCCCTTTTTTTTTACAAACGATCTGGGGGTCATTTCAAAGGCGGTGCTATGGAGAGCGTTGAGCCGTTTACATCGAGATCCCCTCTTCATCTGGTATAGCCTTTTGCCGGTAACCAGTCGCACTGGCCCGTTTTTTTGATCCTTGTAAAAACTTGGACTGTCTACCTATATAGCCCTCTCCACACACACGAATTCTATATATCCCCACATGAATCTAAAGGGTCGGATCCTTTCACCGATCTATGAGAGGTTTATTTTTTATCAGTTTTAAAAATAGGTTGATGGAGTTTTTTTTAAAACTCTACATTTATCAGTTTTTTTATGGAATAGGGATACCCCTGAGCAAGCAGTTGCACGCGTACCCCCCATGCCCAAAAAAAAACGATGAAAAAGTGGGTTTTTAAAAAAGACACCCATAAAGACCTATTTTAAATACTGATAAGAAGATAAACTCTCTATAAGAGGGAAAAGGATCCGCCCCTTTAGATTCAGTGGTAATATAAAATTTTAGTGGATGGGAAGGTCTAATAGGTGGCAGGTGCAAGATTTTAAAGGAAAAAGAAACGAGAGCCAGTCAAAAGGGTACGCGGGAAGGCATCCCAGAGAAAAGGGGGGTCTCGATGTAAAAACGGCATCAGACCCGGCGTAGCAACCATGCCTTAGGAAAGCAAACCCGATACAGTTTGATAAAAAAAAAGGGCCTAGTCAAGCGATAATGGTTGAATCGTTTGTTCCCGGGAAGCGATTGAAAATTTGTAAACACAAGAATAATTAATAGAGATAGCAGTTTTCCCCTTTGCCGTGCATGGGACCCAGTGTTTAAGTGGGGGGGGTGTATAGAAAGTAGTATGAGGATGAAAAAAGGATAGACACAGAGGGGGCAAACATAAAATTACCAGATGAATCACCATGTTAAACAAACTACAACAATTTTAAAAATAGCAACTGCAAAAGCAACATCACAAAAGGAAAACAGTTACTACAAGAAAACAAAAGAATATCTGAGTGGAATGGACGCCCAAGAACTAGAAAGAAGCCTTGATAACCGTGCAACGGAGGAAAAAAAAAAAAAAAAAAAAAAAAAAAAAAAAAAAAAAAAAATTAGCATGTTGGGCCCAGCAAGGGTTAGTTATTTACAAGACTGAGTAGGATCGAGCCTAGCCAATGAGGACAAGGAGCGTTCCCCCTTTGGGTTTGGGCCCCGTCCCCCACCTGTTGTTATTACCAGCAGGGGTATATATAAGCCTGTTCATCATCCACCATCATTTGAAAAGCCCCCAACTGGGGGGCGAAACGTCGAGCAGTGCCTCATCACGACACGACGAAAAAAGCCCAGGGATCTACAGAAAAATCTACGGGCGTGAAGCCTACAAACTCACGATAGCATTTTTTTGTAGCAGCTATGGGACCCATTACTGGTTGCATGGGGCCCAAGGTAAGCATTTTGCCTACCACACGGGGGGTTTAGGGTTTGATACCCCTTAGCCGAACTTTTTTTTTTTAAACCCCCAAAATTATTTTTGAGGGGTGTTAAAAGGGGGAAAAAAAACTTGGGGATTTTTTTTTATCTTGGAAAATTTTTTTTAAAGTTTCACCTAATCTTTTTAAAACGATTCGATTTTAAAAGTTTAATTTAAAAATCAGGGAAACGCCAAATTTGTTGTTAAACGAGTGAGTGAGCCATGTGTTGAGTACCCGGTATCATTCCTCATACTGGGCAAGATCCTTAGGTATAGGGGAGGAAAGGGGATGTTCCCGGGTACTCAACACTTGGCTCACTCACTCACTCGTTTAACAACGACTTTGGCGTTTCCCTAGTTAAACGAGGGAGCGGAGCGACCGAGTGTCTCCATTCAACTCCAACGGCTCTCATTCTGTGATTCTGTCTGTCTGTCTGTACGTCGAAAATCAGCCGAACCACTGAACAGATTGCGCTGAAATTTTAAACAGACATCCGGTACGAGTTTACTGAGAACTGTTAACAAAATCAGCTAGATCCATTGCGATTTAAGCCTACAATAAATAAAAATGTGATTTTTTAAATTATCGATAGCATTTGTTTAGTAGCAGCTAGCGGGACGAGATCTGCGTGGCTGGCGTGGCTGACATGGCACAGTGGTAAGCATTTAGCCTACCGCACGGAGGGTTGGGGTTCGATGCCCGTTAGTTCGAACTTATTTTATATTTTTACACCCACAAATTAATTTTGAGGGGTGTTAAATGGGAAATAAAAATTAGGTGAATTTGTTTTAACTTGGAAATTTGTTAATGTTTCAAGCTAATACGTTTTGAACACGATTCGCATTTTAAATGTTCAATTTAAATAACTAGGGAAACGCCAAAGTCGTTGTTAAACGAGTGAGTGAGCCATGTGTATTGTACCCGGTATCATTCCTCATACTGGGCTAGATCCAGCCTTAGGTATATGGGAGGAAACGGGATGTTCCCGGGTACTCAACACTTGGCTCACTCACTCGTTTAACAACGACTTTGGCGTTTCCCTAGTTTAGTATTTAAATGTTAATATTGTACCTAGCCACCATACGAAAATTTGTATAACTGTAAGCTTATAAATAAATGTAAATGTAAACTGAAATGTAAATGAGAATAGCTGACCAAAGAAAAATTATAGTTAAAAATAAAATGTTTCCAGTAAACATATTAAATAGAATAAGACGCGAAGTGAAGGACGAACTACAAGCACATCAAGATGGTAACGGCAGTACATCAGCAGAGGACAACAAAGAAGAAGACCAGTTGATACCAGAACTACTAGAACTACCAGAATTACCAGTAATGCTATACCTGCTATAACTTCCAGATCTACCAGTCATACCAAAAATTCCAGACCAACCAAAACGTCCAGACCTTACCGAACATCCAGACCTTACCGAACATCCAGACCTACCAGAACGTCCAGGCCTACCAGAACGTCCAGAACCACTTGAACTGCCAAACCAACCAAGAAGATCAAGACACCCAGAACAACTAGACGATCAAACACAAGAGGTAGATATGCATAATGCAATAGAAAATACACCTGACTTTATCCATCTAAAGAACATCCTAGCTTTAGCATTGGCAACAGCCATGTCAGAGTTTGCGACCATAGAACCAAACAAAAGACCATACATACCTAAACACAAGCATTCAAAGTAAATGAAGACAGCGGTACACATAATGAACACACATATTTTATCAGATTACACACAAGACGAACTATCATTTACAGACGTTCATGCGGCAATTTACTGTGCAGCTGTAGCAGTGGTTAGATACTTGGGCTTAAAGGTAAAATCTGCTACCTTTTCAAAGACAAAACAAGAGAAGAAAATTCCGAAATAGGAACAACGACTAGTTGGGAGAATCGATGAGTTTAGGAAAGATATCGGTCAACTGGAACAATTACGAATGGGCAATCGATCTAAAATTGTGGTACGCTACTGCCAAAATATATTTTGAAAGATTCAATGTTCACACAAAGCATGAAACACTGAACGAATTCATTCACGAATATTTGGATACACAAAAACAAAAAGTAAGTGCTCTAGCTAAGAGATTAAAAAGATATAGAGAATGTAGTATAAGAAAAGAACAAAACCAAATGTTCAAAGAAAAGGAAACACAGTTTTACCAAAAACTATCTAGGACCAAAGAAATAACAGGAAATGGAACACCAACTAAGACGGAGATAGAAGAGTTTTGGACAGAAATATGGGGTAACCTGGTAGCACACAACCAGGATGCACAATGGATTCAAGACGAAATATGAGCGATATTAATGAGATAAGATTCGAAGGTATAACTGTTGATGAAGTCGACAATCAGTGCTACACATAGCTGGAAAGCACCAGGTAATGATAATATTAAAAAAAAATTGTATGAGAAATTCAATACTACTCACAATCAAATTATCAAATGTCTCAACGAGTTTATAAATGGAGTTAAGGAAATACCCGAATTCTTTACTGAAGGAGTAACCTTCCTCAAACCGAAAGATAATGACACGAAGAATCCAAGTAAATATCGGCCAATTACATGTCTACCAACTATATATAAAATATTGACCATGCATAACAATTAAAGTATATAATCATTGCGAAGAACACAATATCATGGCCGAGGAACAAAAAGGATGCTGTAAGAACTCACAGGGATGTAAAGAACAACTCATTATCCACTCTATTGTAATGAATCAGTCACACAATAAGAAAAGGAATATTCATGTATACTGCATTGACTACAAGAAAGATATGACTCAACACCACACACATGGCTTATTCAGATTTTGCAAATAAATAAAATCAACCCAGTAATTGTAAACTTTTTGAAGACAGTAATGAAGACATGGAGAACAACACTAAAACTAAATATGAAAAACGAGCAGACAACTACAGATCCAATTCAAATTTAAACGTGGCATTTTCCAAGGGGACTCATTTAGCGCATTATGGTTCTGTCTGTCATTAAACCTACTGTCGCATATGCTTAATTATCTACATACGGATTTAATATTAAGGCCAATAATATGGTATGTCACACAATTTCTCACCTATTCACATGGATGACCTTAAGTTATATGCATCAAATTTTGCTCAACTTAACAGTTTAATCAATTTAACATTAGAATTTAGTCAAGATATCTGCATGGAGTTTGGAGTAGACAAATTGAAGACGCTACATATCAAAAAGGGTAAGGTTACGCAAAAAGAAGAGTTCCAGATAGATGATGGAAATAGGATTGAAGTAATGGACGATAACGAAGTAAACACATATTTAGGATTCTCAAAAGCTGCCAGAATTGAACAAAAAATGAAATCAAAATTAATAGATACATACAAGAAACGACTAAAATCTATCCTCAAGACGCAACTAAACGGTAAAAACAAGATCACAGCAATAAATACATTTAGGGCGGCGGTCGTCGCCCGCAGTCAAGCGCATGCGACTACTTAGGCGACGACGAACTCGCGGCCCCATTTACAGCTACCCGAGTTGGGGGGTTTTCAGCTATCTGCACACGCCGCGCCGAAAGAGTTACAATCTTGAAACTCGGTATATGACCTGTTATGTGGTCCATGACCTACAAAAAAAAATCAACCCGATCCAACAACCTGTTCTGTGTTAAAATAGGCTCTCAACATCGTTAAAATTCTGGCGGCTGGCTAGCTGGCTGGCTGGTTAGCTAGTTCTCCTCGGAGCTATATTGAGCCCTATAGAGAAAACGGTAAAACCTTATAACTATGAAACTTGGACCACACTTAGATGTACCTCAGACGCAGTGCCATTTGCTTTCTAAACCAAAATCGGGTAACAGGGACCGGAGAAAATCAAAATTTGAATGATAGTCAAAACACGTAATTACCAAGGCGTGGTAGTTTGTACAAGCTTGAAATTAAACATGCTATAAACCATTATAAATATCAAGCGTCCAAAACACAAGGAGCTAAATTTGGGGCGGACCATGGGCCAAATAACGACAAAAAACATATCTGAACTTTAAAAAATGAATCATTAAAAGAAAACACTACAACTGAGAAGTTTTAAACGTGGAATACACTTTGATATCTCTTATTCTTTATCACTTTTGAATATGGAAAGCAAAATTGGGTAACGAGTACTGGAGAAAATCAAAATTATCAAAAGCTAGGTAAATCCGTACTCTAATGAATAAGACGCTATGCAGAGAAAACGGTTCATCTTAAAACTTTAATACTTGGGCCACACTCAGATGTACCTCATGCACAATCACTTTAGCTTTCAAAACCACAACCGGGCAATAGGGACCAGGGTAAATCAACATGAAAATCAAAACGGGTAATTACTCAGGCGTAGTAATTTGAAAAAGCTTGAAATTAAACATGCTCTTAACCATTATAAATATCTAGCGCTTAAAAACAAGGGGCACCTTTGGGGGGACCGTGGGCCCAAAAATGTCAATAAACAACTCTGAACTTAACAAATTTAATAATTCAAAGTCCATCATTCACGCCTTGACAGCAAACAAACAACAAACAGATGTAATATCCAAACAAATACAAAAATTTGTAAAAAAATCGGCAGCCAAGCTCTCCTCCAAAAGTCTTCGGCTAAGAATGCTGTGAGATATACAAGTTGAGCCAAGCTTTTTATTCTTTCTCCCTAGTTTCGCTTTGAAAATAAGTGAGATCATTTTGCCTGTTGACGAGCGCCAAGCCAATGATTTTTGTGAAAAAAAAGTAAAATATTTAAACTCGAAATCATAGAAAATGGCATGGCCATTGAATTTGGTTCATGGCCAAGCAATTTTTTTTTATGATTTCGAGTTTAATTATTTAACTTTTTTACCACAAAAATCATTGGCTTGGCGCTCGTCAACAGGCAAAATGATCTCACTTATTTTCAAAGCGAAACTAGGGAGAAAGAATAAAAAGCTTGGCTCAACTTCTATATCTCACAGCATTCACAGCCGAAGACTTTTGAAGGGAACTGAGAGCTTGGCTGCCTTTTTTTTTTTTTTTTTTTTTTACAAATTTTTGTATTTGTTTATGGAGCATAGCAACGGTTGCCATGGCAACAGTTATTATAGCAATGGTTGCTCTGGCAACAGTTGTTATTGCTATAATTACTGTTGCCATGGCAACTATTGCTATAATTACTGTTGCCATGGCAACCATTGCTATGGCAACCATTGCTATAATTACTGTTGCCATGGCAACCATTTCTATGATAACTGTTGCTAAAGCAATGGTAGCTATAGCAACGGTTGACATGGCATCAATTATTTAAGCAATAGTTGCCATGGCAACCCCTGCTAGTTTTTACTATTGCCATGGCAACCGTTGCTATGGCAACCATTGCTATAATTAATTGTTGCCATGGCAACCCCTGCTAGTTTTTACTATTGCCATGGCAACCGTTGCTATGGCAACCATTGCTATAATTACTGTTGCCATGGCAACCGTTTCTATGGCAACCATTGCTTAATTACTGTTGCCATGGCAACCATTGCTATAATTACTGTTGCCATGGCAACCATTGCTATAATTACTGTTGCCATGGCAACCGTTGCTATGGCAACCATTGCTATAATTACTGTTGCCATGGCAACCATTTCTATGATAACTGTTGCCATGGCAACCGTTGCTATGGCAACCATTGCTATAATTACTGTTGCCATGGCAACAATTTCTATGATTACTGTTGCCATAGCAACCATTGATATAATAACTGTTGCCATGGCAACCATTGCTATGGCAACCATTGCTTTAATTACTGTTGCCATGGCAACCGTTGCTATGGCAACCATTGCTATAATTCTTTTTTTGGCTTTTTTAATGCATTGTAGGTGATTGTTGTCAAGTTTCTATTGTTACTTGTTAATGGCTTAATGGCAGAGATTAAAATGTACCCGTCCTGATGGTCTAGTGGTTAGGACGTCCACCTGGAATGTGGGAGATACGTGGTTCGATTCCCGGTTGGGGCGGACTTCTTTAATTTCTGAATTGTAGTAAATAAAAACAATTACACCCACGGGAGTGTTTCCCGATCAACCAAATCGAGAAATAAACCCTCGCTCATTCCTGCGTAAAGGTAATGACATTATAATTAATGTTTGGTGGTCAGTTCAAAGGCAGCAGATATTCGTTGCAGTACTGTTCCATCCATTCAGATGTATAATGCAACTACAATTCAGAGATTAAAATGTACCCGTCCTGATGGTCTAGTGGTTTAGACGTCCACCTGGAATGTGGGAGATCCGTGGTTCGATTCCCGGTTGGGGCGGACTTTTTTAATTTCTGAATTGTAGTAAATAAAAACAATTACACCCACGGGAGTGTTTCCCGATCAACCAAATAGAGAAAAAAAATACTTGTTACTTGTTATTATAAACCTAAAAAACTCATAAAAACCTTTATTCTATGGATTCTGGCTAACTTTTTCAAATTTTTCTTTCAAAAAGCAATACATAACCATTACCTTAATGTACATGAAAAATATGAACGTTGTTGCCCCACCCGTTTGGTCAGAATCGGCCCTAATGTCACGAAAATATCGAGATTAAATTTGAAAAAAATCGTAAAAGTACGATATTCATGAGAAAGATTTCTTCGGTGGTACTCAAAAACGATACAGTTCTTAGCTTAAAGATTGCGAAGAGGTACCCTCCAATTTTCATCAAGATCGGATATGCTGTTTGCCCGGTAGAGAGCGAAAAGAAGAAGAAAAAAAACAAAAACATTGGAGCTCAATTTTTTGAGGGGTCATTGAAATTGAAGTCTTCGCTTAGCTCATCTGACTGTCTGTCTGTCTGTCTGTCTGCCTGTCTGCCTGTCTGCCTGTCTGTCTGTCCTGTCCGTCCGTCCGTCCGTCCTCCGTCGTCCGTCCGTCCGTCCGTCCGTCCGTCCGTCCGTCTGTCTGTCTGTCTGTCTGTCTGTCTGTCTGTCTGTCTGTCTGTCTGTCTGTCTGTCTGTCTGTCTGTCTGTCTGTCTGTCTGTCTGTCTGTCTGTCTGTCTGTCTGTCTGTCTGTCTGTCTGTCTGCATGACATGCTTGCCATGTATTTGTTGTCACTGCTCTTCAGTAAGGACGATGCAAAATGTCTGAGGATCAGGGGAGTAAGGTTATCCTCACACAGAGGAGGGATATTTACTAGGGAAACGCTAAAGTCGTTGTTAAACGAGTGAGTGAGCCAAGTGTTGAGTACCCGGGAACATCCCCTTTCCTCCCCTATACCTAAGGCTGGATCTAGCCCAGTATGGGGAATGATACCGGGTTCTCAACACATGGCTCACTCACTCGTTTAACAACGACTTTGGCGTTTCCCTAGTTAAGTCACTCGGGACACCGGTAAAGTGTTCTGACTTCTAAAACCAGTCCGTCTGGTCATCTTATTTAAACTGGAAGTCACTCTGCAACAATAATTATTTAAATTGAATATTCAAAATGCAAATCGCGTTCAAAACGTCTTAGCGTTAAATATTACCAAATTTCCAATATAAAACAAAATCATCTAATTTTTATTTCCCATTTAACACCCCTCAAAAATAATATGTGGATGTAAAAAAATAATAAAGTTCTAACAAACGGGCATCGAACCCCAACCTTCCGTGCGGTAGGCTAAATGCTTACCACTATGCCATGCCAGCCACACAAATTTGGTCCCGCTATTTTTATTTATTGTAGGATTAAATCGCATAGGATCTAGCTGATTTTGTTAACAGTTCTCAGTAAACTCGTACCGGATGTCTGTTTAAAATTTCAGCGAAATCTGTTCAGCGGTTCGGCTGATTTTCGACGTACAGACTGACAGACAGACAGACACACAGAATCACAGAATGAGAGCCGTTTTAGTTGAATGGAGCACACATCGCTCCGCCCCCTCTTTAAAAAACAGGAAACGCCAAAGTCGTTTTTAAAACGAGGGGTGACCAAAGTGTTGATACCCGGGGAACTTCCCCCTTTCCCCCCTTATACCAAGGCGGATCTATCCCGTATGGGAATGATACCGGGTCTTAACATTTCGTTTTTTTAACACGACTTTGGGTTTCCCTATTTTTTAAAATTGAACTTTAAAATCGAACCCTTTTTAAAACGTATTACGTAAACATTAACAAATTTTTCCAAGATAAAAAAAAATAAAACTGATTTTTTTTTTCCCTTTTAAACCCCCTCAAATTATATGTGTTTGTAAAATATAAAAATTTCGCCCTAAGGGTATCAACCCCAACCCTCCGTCGGTGGGCACTGTTTAACATGGCCATGCAAGCCACGTTTGTCGTCCCGCTATCTTCAAAACAAATGCTTTCGATATTTAAAAATCACTTTTTTATTTTTGGGGATTAAATCGAAAGGGATCTAGCGATTTTGTTAGCGTTCTCAATAAATTTTGTACCGATGTCTGTTTAAAATTTCACCCCAATCTGTTCAGGGTTTTCGGCTGATTTCGACGTACGACTACAGACGACAAAAATCACGAATGGACCCTTTTCGATTGAAGGGAGACACTCAGTCGCTACGCTCCCTCGTTTAATAAATAACAAAATAATTAAAAATGGTGGAGAATATTATTACTGAACGGTGTCAATAACGCAAAATTTTGTTTAGAAGCAACCAACGTTTTAAGCATTTGAGAATAGTGCGAATTGTGAAAGGGAAATGTTTTAACTATTTAAACAAAATGTGGAAAGGTCTTTTTCTCTCTTAATTGAAAAAAACAAAATTTTAATTTTTTCCAATAATTATCTGTATGCTAATAGAGAAAACGAAGTTCCCCCAAGTTGTTTTTTTTAGTTAAACTTGTAGAGATGTTATAAAATGAGGAAATCGATTTTCAACGTACTTGAGTTGGGGGGTCCACCCGCATCTCACTTGAGGGGTTGGGGCAAGAGATAAATGGGGATACAGGAAGATGAAAAGAAACTCTGGAGCGAAGGAGGACCTGTTAAAGATAACAAATGAGTGGACTGTAAATAAAGGGCCCGGGTTTTTCCGATCCAGGGACAATAACCCACTTTGAATGGCAAATCCAACAAAAAAACACTGTATTTTTAATAACTTATCGAAAGTTCAGAAATAACACTGCCCAACAATGCCGATGCAGAAATAATTTCATGTGTGATAAACATTTTTTGAAAACAAAGAACATAGCGTCCTTTTAAACATCAAAGAAATTGATACAAAATTTTGGGTGGCGGTGAGCAATAAAAAATGAATTTAAAGTGCCAATATCCAGATGGGGTGAACAAAAAGGCAGTGAAATGTTGCATAAACTACGGGGGCCCAAGAAATAATTTTTTTTTAAAAAAGGAAACATTTTAATTAAAGGGGGGACAATTTCCCTTTTGGGGCGTTTGTAAGTCCTCGAGAATCTTGATTGTGCCCACTCAAACCCCCCCATCGTCGCCATGATGAGAGCGGGGATTCAGAAAGCGCCACTGGAGAGGAGATGGTTGTCTTCCTTCACCGGGACCCTGTGCCTTCTAGAAGTTTTGGGACTAAACTAGACCACTTCTGTCTTTTTGCAAAGTTGAAATCACTTGCCCCTTTCCTCCAGATGACTGCATGGGTTTTTAAAGTTGCTTCCATCTTTAAAGATAATTGGTTGTCATAATTTGGGGTTCGGGTATAGGGGTGATTCCCTCGCCGTTAAAATGACCGGGACTAAGATAAGATTATATTGGTCATTGTTAAGGGATAATTGGCGTGAGTTTGAAAAGCTTCTCTGTTTAAGAAAAGTTCCCATTTGTTCAAACGTGAGAGTTTTTTTTCCAATTACCCTCTTAAATGGTATTTCGGGGATTTAAGGGAAAGCCTCCCTAAACCCCGAAGTGTGGAAAACGAGGAAGTATAAAAACCTTAAAATTATCGACAGAGCTATGGTTTTTCAGAGTATCTTGATGAAATTCGTTTTTAAAAATTTGTTTAAGGTCAACAAGCTGGTGATTGACCAACAAAGTTTGATCCGTTGTCGCTATAAATGTTTGAACATTTCCTCCCCGTGATGTGAATCGTTTTAAAGCAGAATAAAATGCCTGGGTAGTCATATCAGCTAATTTTCAATGTGGACGGCCTTTTACTAACCCAAAAATAGCGATGTATGCCTTCAATTTAATTTTGCTACTGTAGATCTTTGTTTACAAAAAAAGGGTCCTGCTAATCGATCCTGTGTTTAAAAGGGGGGCGACTGGTTGTATTCTAGGAGCTGGAATTCCCCCATGATTGCTGCGTTACAGATGTCTTCAATTTGTAGCAGGGCAAACACTGATGCAATGTCGATCTCGGGATACGTCTTAGGGTGGTATCCGTAATGTTGTCAAAGTGATGACGTAAACATTTGGCTGAAGCATGAAACAGTCGTAAGTGTTTCATTCATAGAGCATTTTTGAGATGATGCTGGGGGTGGCTTTATATTTGATGTTTTGACTCAAAGGGCTGAAAGATTTTCGGAGTCTCCCTCCACTCTTAAGATGCCTTCACTTAAAAATGGTAGAGATTTTTGATGTTGCTTTTGGTTAGAACTTCCTTGTGCTAACAAAAGCTTGATTCTGACGCAAAACTTCCTTTGCGCTATTTTGTGCTACTTTAAGTGATTTTTTGCAGTCTGGGGCGATAGAAAGGGTATTTTCTCTCCCATGGCTTGCAGCGTGTAGCAAAACAAGACGTGTCCGTTACACGTTGTGTTTGATTAGTTTTGAACTTGCAGTAATGCCACTTCTTGCTTGGGGGCAGTGGGGTGGGAACAGAGCCTTTTGTTCCGGCATGTCTTCAAATTTAAAATTTACTGCACTTTGGAAAATGGGCCCCAAAAATGAATCTAGTGACAACCCTTGTGGACCGTCCACCAAAAAATCACAAGTGGCAAAGTTTTTTGCAGAAATTCCCTTGAATAAGGGCTGCTGGATTTTTGCTGATGCGACGTGTTGCCCTTTTGCATTTGCAGTGAGTTCTTGTATTCTGTGACTCTGTTTGCAAAGTGTTTTTCCATTTGTGTGGATGAGCCTTTATCCATGCAAGAAATATTTAAGTCTGTCCGAGAAAACTAAACCTGTCAAGACGTAGAGATTCCCCTGTCTTTTTTAAAAAATTTGGCGAGTAGAAGTGCACCGCTAATTCCAACGTGGAATCGAAAAACTTTTCAAAAGGGGGACCTTTGACTTAGAGCAAGTAAATGGCTTAAATTTGACCTTCTTTTGGTGGATCGAAATTATGCAAAACTCCGAAAGCTCTTTCGGAAGCATCGGGGGAATCCTGAAGTTGAATTCAAAAAAAAAGAAAATTCCCTTTTACTAGAACAGTCGTTGAAAAACCTTTTTGGTGCTTATGGTAGGAAGTTATTTTAGAACTCTTCAATGATTATTCAGGGGGTTTTGGGGAAAAAATCATCCCAGCTGCTTTTTTTAGCCAAAGGTGCTGTAGAAAAATCTTTTTGTTAAAAACAATGGGCTTATTAATCCCAGTGGATCGAAAATAGTAGATACGATCGATAGCATTTTTGGTTTGGTAGAGTTAGTACTTGCTGTGGCTAGGAGTCGAAGAATTGATCATTATCTGAAAGTGTCAGAAGCAGGGTGCCATAGCAACCTAGAGTTTTCACGACTCTCTTGTTCCAACTGGGGGTTTGGGAAAATTAGTTTCACGATCTTCTTCTGGGAAAAGCCTCCAAAAGAGCCGATGGTTTGAACACCACTTACGTTGGGAACCCTCCCTGGAAAGCAGATCGCAAAACTTGCTGGATTGTAGACTCTTCCAATTATCTGAAACCCATAACATCTCTACTAAAAATCGTTTTTTAAAAAAAAAGATGCGCTGGATATCTTTCCCCCTTCCATCTCAAGTGTGTAGGCATGTGTACTAGAAAAGGTGCTGTTTTTGTGCCGAGTTCTGTATTAGTTGGGATTCCGAAAATTCATCCAGGGGTTTTCCTCCTAATATGCGTTGTAAGTTACAAACGCTGGATGCATTTGTATTTGTCTATACTCTTACAATGTCGGGAGTGGAATGCTATTTTGAGTGTTTTTAAACCCTAAATAAATTTAGCAAAATCGTTTGTATTGTGGGACCGAGTTGCAAAAAATCGTTTATTTACTGTCCAGTGCTGGATTTTGCTGACCCATCGAAAACAAAACCCTATGTGAGGTTGTAGATTCCCTTGAATCTGCATGATGTTGCAGGTAGTACACTTATCAAATTTTCGACAGCGTTGTCACTCGTTGCATGTTCCAGTTCACGATTTCTCGTAGAAAAAAATTGTATTCTTCTCTGGCATTGATATTCGCCTTTAAAACGACGTTCTAACTGCTGCAGTCGTCGCAGCGCTTGGAATCTGGAATCACCTGTTACTCCTGTTTTCCTTAAGCGGGGGACGAAAAATGAATTTCCTCGGAGTTACGGTTTTTTGTTTAAGAAATGTTTTCACTTCTTTTTCTTCTTTATGGGTAATTTTGGGATTTCTTCTATTTCCCAAAAGCGCTTAGTTGATGATCATGTTTCTTCTAAAGAATAACTGTGGTGGGGACGGGGGAGTGAAGTATCGAAACTGGCATCCTTTCACCGATATCCCCAAGCTTCGTATCTTTAAATGTGGGAAACCCCGGGCAGATAGTGAATTTTGTCGGAAGATCGTAGTAAAAATTTTTTGGGGCCCATCAGCGTTTGCTCACCTGGTTGATCAATTCGAATCTGCTAGTTGAATTCACAGGAATTTCCCAAGTGCTTAGTCAATCGGAGACGAGGTAGGGTGCCGTGTTTTTGGGGAGAATAAAACAATTCAAAAGTGTAAAATTTTTCATAAACCCTAGATTTGACGATTGTTGACCTGTGCGTAGTTTGTCGATGTTGTGTTGTTAACACCTTGTATGGGTGATGTTGAAATTTCCTTTTTTTAATTTTAAGTTTATTACTAAGTCAATGTGAGAATGAGCTTGGCTTGCGAAACCAGTAATGCCCCGACATTTGATTTAAATTACGAAAATTACCTGAACGTTAACCCGAGCTTGGCCAATAAAATTGTTTAATAGGCTTTGTCTTTTTCAACAGTAAGTCCTTTATTCGTATTATTTTCCGAGTGAATAGTACAGGATGGCTTTTTTCTTGCACTGAATTATCGTGTGCTGAGTTGTCGCTGCATCTGACCTTGATGATAACCATCTGTAAATCGTGAAATAAAAGTGCTGTGCAAGAACCACCTTGCATAGCTAGAGCTTTTCTGCTTGGCTTATGATTGGGACAAAAAAATTTGCACAAGCATTTTTAGATTTTGTTACATGCCCCTGTCAGACAAAGGAATTAAATGTTTACAATTTTACAAATAAAGGTCTTTAAATGCAAAAACTTTTTGGTTTTGGGAAACATACGTATCTTAGACGGTAATATCTTTAGTGATTGTTTATTTTATTTTTAAATTGTCAGACTTGGATGAGTAAGCTCGGGAAAAGTCCCGTGACCTCTTTTTCGGAAATCGATAATTCCTTAAATGAAGGAAAATCTGATCTCATGCTGTTTGTTTTCAAAATTTCCCCCCTGTGTGTATGCTAATCTGCCAAAGGGGAAATTAGTAAGTAAGAGTTCGTGAAATTTTAACACTCAGTTGAGAGCCTTGATAGCATTTGATTGCTTGTTATTCGTTAACTAATTTCAAGATCGGAGCCGAGTTTCTCGCACATGTGGCAGATCGGAAGAGCATTGATGTTTTTTCTGAGATATTAATTTTTTGTTTTTATATCTTTTGAAACAATTTTTCCCTGCTATGGTATGTTAGCAAACAAAGGCAAAATTTTTGATTAAATGTAGTGGATCATTACGTAATGAAGACAACAGATAATGGGTTTGTGATGTCCGTAAGGAATATTCTCATGATGAGCGCGACGTAGGGGGCTTTGAATTTTACCAAAGACTGTAATCCCTGAGAATTTGGTAAATTTTTATCCCAGAAGTTTGAAAATTTGTTGTTAGAGTGCTAAAACGCCCCGTTCCCAGAACCATGACTTGATGGGGTTCAATAGGTACCATGGGGGGCGGAGTATGTCTTAGATTTAGCTAAGCCTCAAGTTAAATTTCAAATCTTTCTGTAGGTTTCAAAAATTCGAATGTTTTTTTGGTCTTCTTTTTAAGACGTGATTGATTTCCTCAAACGATCCCAAATGAAATAAATTTCTGACCTAACTCTGATTGCCTAAATTTTGGTGGTTAGACACGTTTATAAACGTGGATGCGTGAAACCCGAGTTTGATTTTCCACGCTTTTAATTAAATCATTTTCTTCTGCGTTTGCATGATGTAAGTTTGAAGATAAATGAAATATAGTAATAGTAATAGAAGGTACAGCAGATAGATCTAAATTTGTGTGATTGCCACTGAAACACGCGTCCCCCACTGGGCTTAAAGATTTCCCTGGACCCCGATTTCAGCTGCTGCGGGGGCCCGTGGAAGATTTCTTGTAGTGGGTAGCCTAGACTTCAAACTGCTTGTGAACTGGAATTCGCGACGAAACGTTATTTTCGAAGCCGATTAATTTTTCCAGGGGAACCTTTTTGATTGTATACGGCCCGGATGGCCCAAAAATTTTTTGGGGGGAAAGAGATAATGGGTGAACTAAATAAAAGGGAAACTCGGAGTGAATGGAGGACCGTTAAAGATAAAAAATGAGTGGACGTAAATAAAG
The DNA here is from genome assembly GCA_024449915.1 of Sweltsa coloradensis. NCBI lineage: Eukaryota > Metazoa > Arthropoda > Insecta > Plecoptera > Chloroperlidae > Sweltsa > Sweltsa coloradensis. Next base: position 22,312 of record JAMZAV010006440.1, read on the forward strand.
GCCCCTGGTTCAGCGACCCACGGACACAATAACACACACTTTGAAGGGAAATACAAAAAAAAACCTGTATTTTAATAATTTATCGAAAGTTAAAGAGAAAAACACTAGACCATACAAAGGGCCGATGCAGAAAGTAATTTCGGTGAATAAACTTTTGAAAAAAAAGAAAATGCGCCCTTTTTCACCAAAAGAAACCCCAAGAAATTGTACAAAAGTATTGGGATGGCGGGAGCAAAAAACAATAAAGTTAAAGTGCAAAAATGTCCCGGGATGGCGTAAAACAAAAAGGCATGAAGTGTTTGCATAAACAATATTTGTCAATTTTTTTTCCACGGGGTCTCGACGTTATGGCACATTGGGACAGAAAACGCGATAAGGGATTTTCTTTTTCTTTTGTCAATTATTTTTAAAAAAAGGTCTGTTAAAATGTATCGTTTGGTCTTTTTATAACTGGCGGTCGTAATATATTTGAAATTTTTTTATATCTATTTTTTTCTCTTTTTGTTTTTGTAGAAAGGTGTGTGTGTGCAATGCGGCTGTACTTTATTGCTATTTTTTTTGACGAATAATTTAGCTATTTGGTTTGTCTGTAAGGTAATCTTTTGACATAGTGACTGGCACCCGGATATATGTTCGATTGTTTCACCCTCCCAAATTTTTCTACATTTCGTTTACTGTCGTATCTTGTATTTGATTTTTTATAATTGTTTGTCCAAACCTCGCTTAAATAGCCTCAAAAAACCTTCTTTTTTCCCCAAAATAGTTTCCCCGTTGTTTAACCCCCTTTTGATGCTTTAAATTACGTGATCTTTGTGTAGTTCATCATAATGTCCTTGTGTGGGTCTTTTCTGAGAGACGTAACTTTTTTTGCGCGTCATTTTTGGGTCCCTTGTAGTTTAACATTTTCGTTTGCTAGTTTGAGGGGAGTTAATGATTTTCCAGCTACACCAAGCCCAGGGTTTTTGGGATTGGTTGCTTTTTGTAAAAAAATTTTTTTCTTAAGATGCTATTGTGTTTAAAATTTAAAAGTTTTTCAGATCAATTGGGCCCCCGTCCCTTTTTCTTTTGGGAAAGTGTCCCTCTCATTGCTGTTTAGATGATGTATTCTTTTTTTGGTAAGTGTAGTACGGTTAATTTTTCCAACCGGGGTGTCTGTCGCTCCTTTTAATGTTTCCAAATGAATATGTAAAATACGGGTATAGCATTGTATTTTTTGTGAAATCTTTTTTTTTACCTTTTATTTGTGTCTTGGGATAACTTTAGCTTTTCTTGTATGTATCTATCAATTTTGCTTTCATTATTTTATGTTCAATTCTGGTAGCTTTGAAAAATCCAAATATTTGTATCATCTTATCGTCCATTTTTCCCAAACCCATTCCCATCATCTAGCGGGCTCTTTGTTGCGTAACCTTACCCTTTTCGAAATGTAGCGTCTTACTTTGTCTACCCAAAAACCCATGCGATATTTTGAAAAAATTCTAATGTTTTATTGATAAACTGTTTAGTTAGAAAAATTTGATGCATAAAATTTTTAATCATCCAGTAGTAGGTAAAAAATTGTGTGACATCCCATATTTGCCCTTTAATTTTAAATCCGTATTTTGTTCTTTAAAGCATATGCCAGGGGGTTTAATGACAGAAAAACCATAATGCACTTAATAGTCCCCTTGGAAATGCCACGTTTAATTTTTGGATTGATCTAATTTCTGTGTTTTTCATATTTTTTTAGTTTTTTTTTCCCCATGCTTCATTTTTGTCTTCAAAAAGTTTAAAATTACTGGGGATTTATTTTTTGTAAAATCTGAATGACCCATGTGTGGGGTTTTAGTCTAAGTTTTTCTTGTAGTAAATGTAGTTATGGGGAATATTCTTTTCTTTTTGTTGCGGATTTTTTACAATAGAGGGAAATAATTTTTCTTTACATCCCGGGGTTTTTACGCACCCTTTTTTTCCTCGGCCTAAATTTTGGGTTTTCTTCGCATGATTATATACTTTTTTGTATGCAAAATCAATTTTTTATATATATTGGTAGACATGAAATTTGGCCGAATTTATTGGTTTTCGTATCTTTATCCTTGGGGTTTGAAAAGGTTCTCCTTCAGTAAAGAATGGGGTATTTTTTTAACTCCTTTAAAACTCGTTGGACTTTTCCATTTGTTGGAGAGTTTTAAATTTTCTTATACCAAAATTTTGTATATTTCTTCCCTGGTGCTTTCCAGCTAGTGTAGCACGTTTGTCGACTTTAATTCTCAACAGTTATCCCTTCGAACCCAATCTCATTAAATCGCTCATCCTAGCATTTCGTTTTTAAATCCATTTGCATCCTGGTTGTGTGCTCCCGGTTCCCCCATATTCCTGTCCAAAACTTTTCTATCTCTGTCTTAGTTTGTTCCATTTTCTATTATTTCTTCGGTACTAGATATTTTTTTGGTATAACTGTTTTTCTTTTTCTTTAAACATTCGGTTTTTTTTTTCAAATACTACATTTTTATATTTTTTAATCTTTTAGTGGGCACTTACTTTTTTTTTAAGTTACCCAAAATTTCGTGAAAATCTTTTAAGTGTTTCATGCTTTGTGTGAACCTTAAATCTTTTAAAATATATTTGGCAGTTCTTATCACTTTTTTTAATCGATTACCCATTCGTAATTGTTCCAATCTCCCATATCTCTCCTAAACTAAAACGATTCTCCCAATCCGTTTTTCCCCCTTTCGAAATTTTTCTTCTCCTGTTTTGTCTTTGAAGTTTGCAGTTTTTTCCCTTTAAGCCCAAATTCAAACCACGCTACAGCGGCCAATAAATTCCGATGACGTCTGAAAATGATAGTTTGCTTGTATTAATTGAAAAAGATGTGTGTTCATTTGGTACCGCTGTTTTCTTTCCTTTAAAGTTTGGGGTTTAGGTTTTTATGGTCTTTTTTTGGTTGTTATGCGCAAAACTCTGACTGGCTTTTTAAAATGCAAAAAGCTGGGTTTTTTAGATTGATCATGTCGGTGTATTTTTTTGCGTTTTGGTATCTACCTTTTGTGTTGATCGTCTATTTGTTCTGGGTATTTTTGATCTTTGTTTGGTTTGGTATTTCTATGGTTCTGGACGTTCGGGAGTCGGGAAAATCTGGATTTTTGGGTTGGTTGGGTTCTGATAGGTCTGGACGTTCGGGTTGGTCTGGAAGTTCTGGAAGTTCTGGTTGGGGCTGGTAATTTGAAAGTTTACGGTATGGCAATCCCGGTATTTTGGTACCGGTTCTAGTACTCTGTATGAAGTGGTCTTTTTTTTGTGTCCTCTCTGATGTATTGCGTTTATATGAGCGCTTGCCGTTGCCCTTCACTTCGCGTTTTTTTCTATTTAATATTTTTTTACTGGTACATTTTATTTTTAACATAATTTTTTTTGGTCAGCTATTTTCTGCACTTTCTTCTAAAAATGATATTCACGAACAACTCTCTTGGAGCTCTTGTCGTACATAACCTATTAAAACAGTCTCTAAAAAACTAAACCCCATAATAGCTACGCTCACAAAATTTCAATCTTTTGTCCATTTATGCGCTGTCTCATTTTTCCCGCTTTTGGGGGGGGGCTTATGATTTCACACAGAAAAATCTTCGTCGGGTTTTCCTATTTAAAAAAATAAAAAATAATGAATTTTTATTTAAAAGTCTATCTGTCTTGTTCTAAATAAATTTTTTAAAATCTGTCAAGTCACTTTTTATTTGTATTGTTTATAAAATCAATGACTTAAAAAGAAAAAAAACATTTTTTCATGTTCCTCAAATTTTTGGGGGGGATGATCTTCGCTTTCAACTCCCCGCCCTTTTTGTTTTGAAAATCTTTTTTTTTGACGAAATTTTAAAGACTTCATCTTTCGATTTGCAAAATAAAAAAGGTGCTTACGTAAAATGCTAAAAAAATTTCTTTTTAGATATATTCCTTCTTAATTTCAAAAAATGCCCATAAATGAATATTCCCACCCTTTTTGCAAAATTAAAAAAATTAACTATTTCAAGCAATTTACAGCCTAGGCTAGAAACGATACAAAACTACAAAAAATGTATAAAAAACTAAAACTTATACTTCCCTTAATGTCACTTTATAAAGCCTAGTAGATCAAGATTGTCAAAATTTGGAATGGAAGTTTATTTTAGCGGCAAAAGAAAATTTTTTCCAGCAACTATCTCGAGCTTGACTATTTTTTAACCCCAACAATGTTTTGGGGTTATTATTTTTATTATTACTATTATTATTTTTATTATTATTATTTTATTGTATGTATTTTATACAAAATGGGCAAACCGGAGCTAAAATGTTGTACGGGCTTTGCAAGTACTTCCATGTGTACTACCTATATTACTCCTACATTATTACTTTTTTTAACTCTAATAAAAAAAAGTCATTTTAATATATTTTTTAGATGAGTTTTCTTTCTGCTGTGTCGGTCGTGGCCTTTTTTCGTCGCCATCTAGCATTTTCTCTTCGGACTTTGGGAAACCACGAAAAAAAGCAGGTGGAAGCGTCTCGGAACTCGAATATCATTCTTAGTTTAGAAATTTCGAAATATTCTACACGTTTATATTTTGCCTTTTTAGATCGTGTAAACATTGGGGGAAGATCTAGTTTTTTTAATGCTTTTATGTTCTTTTTCGGGTTTATGCCCTTGGGGCCCATATTACGAATGGGATTGTATTTTCCCTTTTTCTGTTTCCACATCTTTTTGATCCAAATTTCAATTCACTTACTTTTCAATTTTTTTTTCCTGTATCTCGACGTTATGGCACATTGGGGGCAGCAACTCAATAAGGGGGAGTTTCTTGTTTTTTTTTTGTAATTATAAATTTTATCCGGTCTGTTTTTATTATTTTTTGTTTTATTTTTATTATGTTATTTTTATTATTATTATTATTTTTATTATTATATTTTTTGAAAATAGGTTTTTTAAGCATACCCGCTTTAAGGGCTAGTTATTTATTTATACATTGTCGAAAAAGTTTTTCCCCCCCCATGGGGGTTTTTAAGGTTTTTTTAAACCCGGGGGTTCTGGGTTCGAACCCCCTTTGGGCATTATTATTATTATTTTTATTATTATTATTATTATTTTTATTTTTATTATTATTTTATTTTTATTATTATTATTATTATATTATTTCTTTTTTTTTATTATTATTATTATTATATTATTTTTTTTATTCACCAATATGAATTACATAATGGGGTTTTAAGAAATTTTTCAGAGTAACCACACCCCTAAGGGGAAACCCCCATAACATAAAAATAAAATACAAAACATACAAGAAAAAAACAAAACAATTTTTTTTCACTAAAAAATTGGGGTATAGTGGGGTTCCTAGTAAGCTGTTTTGAAATTTGGGGTCCATTTATTGCCAGAGAATGTTTGGGGGTTTTTCTTCAAAACTTCTTCAATTTTCCCAAGCTCCCTAATAATGGAACAAACTTCAACGGCTTCCAATTAGTTTTAATTTTTTATTTTTGGTCTCGATATCTTTTGCGTTTTTTTGCTTTCTTTAGACTTGTGCGGTCTGATGGAAAAGTACATCTGATCAAACATTTTTTAGTCTCTTTGTTTTTTAAAAACAAGTCGGTTTGTTGTGAAGAACCTTTCTATCAGTGATTTTTTGCTCATTCCACAATATGGTCACATTTCCATTGCAACTACTTGTTCTGGTTTATGCAGACCCTTTGTCAGAATTTCGATGTTGTAATTCACAAAAGTTTTCCCAAAGCAAATATCCCCACTTTTTCATGTCGATCAAGTATTTTCCCTTTTGCTAAGCCGGACATCCAGAAAAAAGTGCTCCACGCTTTCTTCATAAAGCTTCACAAACGCACTTGTCATCACGCGAGTTTGGAATATTTTTTTTTGTAACTTTTGTTCTTAAAAGGGTTGATCTTTCAGCTACAATAAAACTTTTAGTTTCACTTGAGTTACTTTTGCCCCGCCCTTATTTGTTTTATCTTGGTCAATATGTGGTTTCTCCATGCGTGTAATATATTGCCATGAAGGTTTAGACTTCCAGGGAAATGATTAAAAGTTTCTGGAAATGTTCTTTTATTTGCTTCTTTATTACTTGACCTTGTTAGTGATGGGGCCCCCTTTATCTATTAATATGGGTTAAAATTTCCCTACCCGTTAAACTTGTTTCCTAACTTAAAGACAGATTTTTTCAAGCTTTTCTGGACTCTTTCTTGACCATTCTAATAAATTTTTCATCTCCTTTTTTTCTATGTATAAACTCAAACCAATCATTGCTGTTTTTTTAGACCCCTCTAGTTGAGTTATACCCGACCCCCATTCTTCCTTGCATATACAGTCTTTCGACGTCCCCTCGGGTGGGGCATTCCGTTCATTGTCAACAGTTTTCCGTTTTTTGATCCAAACTTTAAGTTCTTCTTGCTCCAAACTAAAAAACCAAAACTTAAAGATATTTCTGACACAGCAAAATTGACCATTCAAAAGTTTTATTTTTCCGTTCAATTTACTTTTAAGTTTAAACTTAACTCGTTTGTATTTTTTGCTCAATTTTTCTTTCATCAAAGTATGTGAACACCATTGCCTTCTTCTATTCCAAGAATTATAAGTTTTATTCTTGACCAATGTCCTCAAAAATTGTATCTCATAAGTTTGGATGTTTTTATTGAGAAATCTTCCCTCTTTTGAATGTCCTTTTTTGCACTTCTCGATTTCCAAAATTTCCCTACAAATGTCGTCACTGAAAATTTTGACGTATTATAAAACATAAATTCATCGTCTTTTTCGCGAAAAATTTCAAATCGTCCATGTACAGAAATGCGAGACTTTGTCTTTATTCGGCATAAGCATACCCCAACCGCGTCATTGAGGCCTTTTTTCAAAGGAAACAAACTCATGCAAAATAGAATGGCGATAACGAATCACCCCGAAATATTCCTTTGTATTGAAAATTACTTTTATCGATTTCTTCTGTCTCCGTTCTTATTTTTTACTTTTATTTCCAATTTTGCATCATATTTTTGCAGAAATTTTCAAATTGGATTGACCTTATACATTTCCAATACTTTTATATCCAACTGTGTGGCACCTACAATGCTTTTTTTGTAACAAACCAACCTACACTAAATTTTCTCCTCTTTTACAATTTTTCCTTCTTCTCCTTCCCTTCTTATCTTTCTCCCCTTTTTCTTTTTTTTTTTTTTTTTTTTTTTTTTTTTTTTTATTTATGTTTTTTTTTTTTTTTTATTTTTTTTTTTTTTTTTTTTTTTTTGCCTGGGGGCTCTTCTTCTTTTGGGTTTATTTTTTCCTTTTTTCTCTTCCGGTTTTTTCTCTCCTCTCTCCCTTTCCTTTCTTCTCTCCCTCTCCCCCTTTTTGTTTTTTCCTTCTTTTTGTTCTTAATTTTTTTTTCCCTTGCCTTCCCGTCTCCCTTTCCCCTTCTTTTTTTTTCCCCCTCATCAGCTTGTGCAAACTTTCTTCTTTTCTGCTTTCCCCCTTTTTTCCCTCTCTTCCCCTCCTTTCCCTCCTTCTTTGTTTCAACCAAAAAAAAATTTTTTTTTTCCTTTTTTCTGTTTTTTTTAAAAATTTTTTTTTTTTTAAAAATTTTTTTTTTTTTTTTTT